>PVJO010018778.1:0-35835 GCA_004026905.1 Hystrix cristata
GTGGTGCATACGTCCTTGTGGTATGATGATTTTAATTCTTCTGGGAAGATCCCCAGTAGGGGAATAGCTGGGTCAAATGGAACCTCCAGTTGTAGTTTTTTGAGGAATCTCCATATTGATTTCCACAGTGGCTGGACCAGTCTACATTCCCACCAACAGTGGAGGAGTGTTAGTCACATTCATTTTTAAGTGTGATCAAAAGATTATGGTGAGCGCTTGCCTAGCAAGTATGATGCCCTGAATTTGATCCCCATCACCGCCCCCCCCCACAAAAAAAACCCCAAGATAATGGTGAATGTTTAAATTTTTTAAAAATTATCATGGTAAAATAAATATAATTACTAATTTCTTGCAGTATACTCCCCTTCACTTTGAATATACTTATCCCATCATTCGTGCCGTTTTCTGAAGCAGTTCTGGAAGTCCTCTTGTGTAGGCGTCTTTAGTTGTGCCATCGTGGCTGCCTTGCCGTCCTGAAATGATTCAAAATGTTTGCCTTTCATGGGCATTTTGACTTTGGGGAAGAGCCAAAATTATACCAGAGCTGGTGAATTATGTGGGTGAGGACACAGTGTAATGTTTTAATTTGATGGAAATTGCCACAAATGTTTAATCAGTGAGATATGATCAACAGTTATGGTGAATGTTTAAATTTTAAAAATTTATTACAGTAAAAAATTAGTTTTGATTAATCCCCCTCAAAATATTCAAAATATTCTGTGCTGCTTCAGACACCTCATCATCCTTGGCAATGTGTTTTTTATGGTGATAAGTTTCTTCAAAATTTAAACTGTAATTTTTGACCATCAACTGTGGCAAACTTTGGGCAAAGTTTGGTTTGTTCTGGGATGTAAAACCATATGAAAAGGAAAGTATGCTGAGGTGTCTTTGGCATAAGCAGGGTAAGCATTTTTGATGCAAAAATATTTATTAAGTATCTATTAGCATTTATGTGGGTGAAAACCCACAAAATATACCATTGTCGTCTTGAAAGAGTTAACAGGCATGTTGTGAAGACAAGACCTATTCAAAGGCAGGACAGTAACCATTCTGCTCTCCAGCACTGGGGGTGCCACAAGGCCACACATGAAAAGTATCACTCGAACACATTAATGAGTGTTCGATGAGTTCTGTCAATCTTAAGCTAGGGGGATATTTTCGGAGATAAATATGGTCATGGTGGGAACTGAGCTGGAACTTGAAAGACAGGTAAGAATTTGACAGTAGAAAAAAGTAAATGAATGTGATAATAAACCAGAAGTTGGAGTGAACACGCACTGTTCCCACAGCAGGTAAAATAGCCAGACCAGAAGAAGCTAGCAGAAAAAGGGAAGAAAGGAAAACAAGAAAGCATTGTTCTTTGCATATCTTTACAAAGAAATTGTGTAGAATTTTGTGGTGTAAAAATGAACACATACCCAATCCTTATCATGCATAATCCACAAAACAAAAGCAAAGCCCAGAAACCTCAGCAAGGTATGTTTTCCAGAGTCAGTGAGCTTGCCTGAGGTCAGATGGCTGCAGAGTGACAGAGCGGTGTGGACCCCACACCTTGTGACCGTTCTCCCAGAGCATGCTTCTCTATGTAGGGCTCCAAGGGTAGACTGAGACAGAATGATGAGGCCTTTCCAAACTGGGTTAAATTTGATTTTTAATCTGTGAGGAAAAGAAGTAGACAATGTACCTTATTGAAAGAAGGAAAGAAAGTAGAATATACCACACACTGCTCATAGATCATCCTGACATCAACTTTGGGCCTGGGACTAGAGTGGGCATTTTAAAGATGACTTTTGAGGACTCAAGTACTTGAAAAAATGTTGCAAGCATGGGTTTGCCAAACAGCCAGTCTAAATCACTCATTTCCTCTGACAGGCATGCAGTAGAAAACTGTAGTTTACACTTCAGTAAGACACTTGCTTCAGATACAACTGTGGAGAGTATGGACAATTCGGGGAATAGGTGGTGGTGTACTTTGCATTCACTTTTAGTGTTGAAGGAGATACTGGAACTCATGCGGCCCTAGCTCTGTTATTTTATAATCGAGAAAAGTGCAACATGCTAAATCGATTTCCAGCATCATTTTCATCATCATTGTTGCTGTCGTCATCATTAAATTAGCCATAGACTTATTCAGAGGAATTAGCTGGAGAATTTACTGTGTGTCTGGTACATGCTAAGTGATTAGCGTGTTTAACTTGTCTAGCACTCACAGCAACCCTATGAGATCGCCGAGGTGCAGGGAGGCTCAGTAACTCACAGATGTCACCAGACCACAAGGCATGGACCAGGAGTTTGTGCCCAGCAAGGCTGGTTTCTGAGTTGGCGCTTTATATATTAGTCTTTTCAAGCTGTGTAGCTAGTAAATGATAGTGCAAGGTGTCAGAGGGAATAACGAATGCACTTTCAAGTGAGACAATATGAGATGCTGTATTTGCTATATCCTTGTCAACATTTTTTATCAATGAGTTGGGTAAGATACAGAAAGCAGCTCCTCATATTTTCAGAAGTTATGAAATAGATGTAGGAATAAGAACTATACTGTACAATAGAAATAGAAAGATCTGGGATGATGAAAGAATCCTAAATTTTCATTTCAGAGGAATATAGGCAGATACTGCATGTAGACCTCCAACCAATTGCCCTAGGAGAATGTGTATAGAAGAGAACAGAACTTAGGAGCCAGAGAGGCTTTATCAAGTTAGTTCTACATGAATTAACATGTGGGGCTGCTCAGATGCTGATGATGAGAGTGGACAAGTGGTCACCAAGATTCTGCCTGCTCACATCCACCCAGCTCTATACTAATGCTCGAGACCCAGCAACCAGCCGAGGGAGCTCCAGTTTCCCCAGGGCTCCTTACAGCAATGAGCTGGATCTTTCCTTCTTTCTGACATCCTTTTGCTCTGGTCCCCGTCTTAGCCCTCTCCTTTGTCAGCCTGACTGTTCCTGCCTCTGCTTTTTAGTCTTAGCTTTTGTCCTGGGTTGTTTTAGCATTGAGTACTGATTTTGTTCTATGGAACTCTGGTTGGCTGATCTCTCAGATCAGGTCTATCTTGTGTTGTGCCCACAATGATGCAGCCCTCACAGCTCATCTCATGAGCTGGCCCTGGGGTAGCTGCTGACAGAACACCCATCGCCCTGCTGACACACACACCTTGAGAAGAAACTTGGGCCATATGTAGAGTACTGCATCCAAATCTGGCTGGCCCCTTTCCCCACCAGGAGGGTATCTATGTAAACTGGAGTACATTATTAGCAACAGGATAAATTGTGAATAGATTTGATATATAGACTGACTGGAAGGGCCAAGAATGCCAGAGAAAGTGTGACTATGGCTACAGCAGATCTGTCCCAGGATTAGCAGAAGATCCCACTGTGATAGAACCCATAGGCTGCTCTTATGTGCCTCCAAAGAGTAGCCTAGATCCTGGGAACAGAAGCTGTAAGAGAAAGAGGCATGTTTCAGCTCAGTTAACAAAAAAGCTTATGGTGAGAGGTATCTAGAAGTGGAATGGGACAGTACGAAGCTCCTCATTGCTGGAGATGATGAGGTACAGGCTAAGCAGTGCATTGTTGGGAGAGCCATATAATAGACCCAAATATCAAAGAGGCTGAGGCTAGAGTCTCTGTGTCAATGAGGCCCAGTGCTGGTCTTGGAACAGGTGGCACGATGACAGTGGTGTCTGGGTGGACACATCCCTCCAGCAAAACATCAGACTGACCAGGCAGCACCTCCTTCCTACCTGTAAGTTCCCCTGTGAGTGAGCTCTGGCTCCTGACTGCTGTTGTCAAGTTTCCATTGTTAGAACACAGACAAATGCTCCCAACCACGGAAGCAGGAGGGGGCCATCCCAAACCCGAAGGCTGCTTTATTTTAGTTGTCCATCAAGTCTCACACTTTTCTAATTTTGTACTTATGAAAGGGCTCTGTTCTCTCTCTCTCTTTTTTTTTTTTTTTGGTGGTGCCGGGGATTGAACTCAGGCCCTTGTGCTTGCAAGGCAAGCACTCTAATCACTGAGCTAAATCCCCAGCCCCTCTGTTCTCTCTTGGCCCCACCCCACCCCCTTTCACAGATCAAATACCAAGTGTGTTGGACAGAGAGGAGCAGGAGTGTAAAAATTCATTTTAATAAAACCCCATTGATTTGGGGCAGTGCAAGTCAAGGAAAAGGCACCTAAAGAATCTTCCATCGCCTGCCACCTCCCCCCTCTCCTGACCTACTGGGGCGGTCAGACATCGATTGGTTCCTAGATAATAGATCGTGCCACCCCGGTAGGGACCTCTGGGGACCAGCTGGGAGCTGGAAGAGTCGCACGCAGCAGCCCAGCCCCGAGTTAATCAAAGTAGCAACAGGATCTCAAGCAGCAAGCAGCAGTGACGGCGGTGGCAAGAGTAGCGGTGGCGGCGGCGGCAGCATTATGCGTGATTACTGACAGGCACCAGCTGCTGCCGCACGGCCGGCTCCACGCACTATGTGGACTCCCCGATCCGGCGGCAGATTCCTGGCTAATCCCAGAGGGCTGGCCCAGCCTGTGCTCCTGGGGCTGCAAGGAAGCAATGACTGCTCTTGTTAGCCCAAGTTGAAGAAAGCAGGGCTGTGCCTTGGAGCCGGGAGAGGCCGGAATATTCAGAAGACGCATGAAAGAGGAGCATGAACTGAAGAGTAAACATGTATGGAAATTATTCTCACTTCATGAAGTTTCCCACCGGCTTCGGGGGTGAGTGTCACACAAGGCTGCTCGGTGTGAACCTGTCTGGAGAGGCAGATGGGACAGCGGGACAGAGGGACAACTGGGTTAGTGCTGGCTCAGAAGGACAGCGTCAGTCGGCGTTTGTATGCAGATCCGGTGTGTGCACAGCGTGTGTCGGTGTGACTGTGTGTGCGTGCGTGCCTGAGAGAGAGGAGAAAAGGGTCCAGAGGGGAGGATATGTTTGCCTCTCAGAATGAGAGTCTAAGGATATTCTAAGGAGAGAGTCTCAACTAACATGCTTGAGAACATGTCTGTCTGAGACAAAGCTAGAATAAAAGCATTGTTATAACCTCACATGTTTGTGTGGGTGTGAAAAGTGGAAGAGTGAAAGGGAAATTACCAAGATGTATCTATTAGTTAATTTGTAACAGGGAGAGATGTGATTAAGAAGCTTTTGCCTATGTTAAGGGTCCCCGAAATACTTTGTAACAAGGGCGTGATTGTTTTTACTTAAAAGCGGATTTCCCTATAATTGGATTTTCAAAAGAAAACATAGCCCTTTAATTTGCCACCCTACTTTCCTTCCTGTTTTCTTCCCTTTTGATTTGCTAATAGCCTCTTCTTTCCTCCCCTGCTGCTGCCCCCAATTCCACGGCAAGGGTCCCTGCCACAGCTTCCACTCTGGGGGTCCATTTCTGGGGGTAGGAGCAGCGAGAGTCTGGGAGCTTACAGGAGGGAGCCAGCAAAGAAGATTCAAGTCACCAAGCCAGGCAGGACAGCTGGTCAGGTTCATGGAACCTTCCGAAGACTGGTCCGCAGGCGGCCTTCATGCCTGGGAATGTCCATCCTGAGGGTCCCCCGATTCTGAGGCTGAAGCAGCACAGCCACTCAGTCTGGGCAAATGGAACCACCAGCTGACCAGCTGGCCTCTTGCGAGTCAGATGGTGGTATGTACTTCATGGTCTACCCAAAGCGAGAGATTCGCACTATGGGTCCTGGCAGGCAGGACAAAGCAGGTATTTTTATAAGGTCTTGAGAACTGAAAAGCCCCTGCTCTCCTGACCTCCTCTGTGGACAAATAGCCAATTCATTTGCAGGCTTGGGAATAAAGTTTGCCCACTTGGCTGGGCAGAGCCCTCAGTGAGGCATGATGGACTGTGGCAAGGTACTGGTGCTTGCTTGCCCCTTGTCTTAGAGGTATGAGGCCAGAGATGTGCTCATTCATTCAGGGTGTGTTGGGTAGTTTTGTGAGCCAAACATGGTATCAGGAACCAGGAATACAACTATGAATGAGACAGTCTCTGCCTTCCGGACTTGGACATGCTTGCTAATGCGACACATATTCTACTGTGTGATATGGGCAATATCAGAGACATGAGCAGGTTGCTGCCTGGACAGAGAGGTGAGGGGGCTGGAAATGTTGCAGAGAGAATGTTCTTTGGGCTACCCTGATGACCAAGCACAGGTGGTAGCCAGTGGTGGGACCCGGACATTTGATCTCCGTTTTATAGTTAGGCCTGGCTCAGTCCCATTCTGAGCCGAAAACTGCTTTTTCCTTTACAAGTGAGTTCAGCTGTTTGAGGAGCATGCTTATCCTCAGACGGATCCTCCGGACCCCCCAAGGTCCGTGAGATTCATTAATGCCAAGGAAACCCTCTGAGATGGTTTGGGTGAATAAAAGGGTCAGAGGTAGAAAGATTTAGGGAGAGGCTAAAATAAAAGGTGGAGAGAGAAAGTCTAGTCTAAAATTCTGTGGGGGCTACTTTCTGGCATCATAAAACCTTAGCATCTAAAGACCAGCTTAGGCCTCTCATTTTATAGATGTGTAAATTGAGGGCTAAAGGAAGGTGGAAACTAGTCCAAGGTCAAGTGTGCTTCCAGAAAGCCCCTGACTCAAACTTACAGTAGTGCTGCTTTAATCTGACATCTTAAAAAGAACATGCAAGAGAGACCGAGACAGACAGACAAAGGGACAGACAAAGGGAGATTGCTGAGTTTGGTTCCCAGTTTTTCCCTTGCTACCTTTGTGACCTTAGGCAAGCTATGGAACCTTTCTGGGCCTTGACGTGTTCATCTGTAAAATGAGATTTATAATATCATCCTTTAAGTTTTGTTGTGAGAATTAAATGAGCTAACACATGAAAAAGTGGCTACTATAGTGTTGTCCTTGCATTTGGTACCTAACAGAAGTTAACATTCTCACCCCCCCATTATGCTCAGATATAACATATGTTGCAAATTAATTTAAAAATCAGCTATTACTATAGAATAAGAAAATAGGAATCTGGAAAAAATACAATGAAATCCACAAAGACCCACGTATTTTGCCGGCTTAGATCTTCGTAATTGTGGGGTCTTTGGTATTTCATGTAATTAGGTTTCTTTTTTTTTTTTTGGTGCTAGGGATCGAACTCAGGGCCTTGTGCCTGCAGAGTAGGCACTCTAACCTCTGAGCTAAATCCCCAGCCCCTGTAATTAGGTTTCTGATAGAAGAAAATATAATGGTGCAGCCATAAAGAAAATCGTTGGAAATGACATGTGGAGCAGGAGGAGAGTGGGTCAGCGATGTTGTGTAAATACCTCCTCTGACTCAACTTCTCCTTGTCATTTCTGAGGGAGGAGAGCAATTATTTTGTTTGGTTCTGGTGATGTTTTCCATTTTGTTTGCATGGGCTGGTTACGAGGAAGCCTAGAAGCCTCGGCGAAGGACTCTGCCCCCATCTACAGGGAGGGTCATCTAAGAACTTGCAGTGCAGCGTTTGCAGAGGGGCTGAGAAGGGAGAGAAGACCAACCCAGGCCCAGGGGAAACCTGAGGATTGGCGGGGATGTGACCTGCAGCCTCTAATAGCCCCTGCCCCGGCAAGGCCCATCACGCTGTACTTACTGCCCCCTTACATGTTATAAAGTGCAACCACAGAGGGCTCCTGTGATTTGTGTGAGAATCTCTAGGGAAGTAATGGCGCCCTTGGGAAGTAACACCCGGAGTTTCTGTCTGAAGCCATGCTCGCCGGATCAGATCAGCCAATAAGAGAGTGGTCCGCTGGCCACAGGTAGTGGCTACCTGGGCTGCAATGGCTGTATCGATGCCCCCTCTCCCAGCTCAGGCCCTGCCCTGTGATGGTGAGAGAACACTTTGCTTCTTCGCAGCCATGTCCTGGTTTGGCAGCTGCTCAGTAAGAGATTTATTTTTCTGAGATGAGACAGTTGCTGCCTCTTAGAAGATGGAAGGGCAAAGCCTGTAATCCTCCACCCAATTGTGCAGTAATCCTCACAGGGAGGAGGGACGAGGGGAGGGGGTGGCTTTCTGTTCACCTAACAAGTATCTTGCACCAAGAATACCACCTTCCGTTGTGAGCACTCTGCTGGTGTCAAGTCATCTGATCCTCAGAACCCAGCAGTAGGCATGGAGACCGCCATCATTCTCTAATGGAAGCAGATGAAGGCACCAAGAAATAAAGGACTGTAACTAAGTTCTCATAGCTGCCAAGGATTTGAACTCAGTCAGTCTGCTGAGCTACCTCTCATGGCTTTTGTGGGTACCACAGTTGCTGTGCAGTTAGGGACAGCAGCATACCCCTGGGGGTAGGGGACCGGCATGTGGACTCTAATCCAATCTCAGGAATCCAGCTTCAGCACTGACTGATGTTTGAGGACACAGTGGTCTGGCCATTGAGGAATAAGCCACAGAATGGCCTAGGAGCTATTAGGGAGCAACAGTGACCTCTGAAGAATAAATCGATGGCTTCTTGGGGACATACTGATTTGCCAGAGTCTTCCTCCAGTGACCCTGTCCATTCGTGTAGCACACACCTCTTTTCACTGAAAATGGCCACAGAGGAGGGTTAGTTGGCTGGGCATGTGTGTCTGTGTGTGTCTATGCAGAACATATTTTTCCCCTCTGCAGATGTGTGGGTGGCTAATTGGAACCTTACCGTGGGCGTAAGTGGTTAGGGTTTATGTAGGAAGGAATAACTGTTTATGAGATTTAGGAAGGAACATATTTAGTATAAACTATTTTCTGAAACATTTACAATCTTACCAAGAGATAGGAAGCTAAATGGCAACTGAGAGAAGAAATTGTGCAAAGAGTAATCTAAACGCTCCACCTTTTCCTTCCTCTCATTATGTAACTTCTGGGTCTGCAGAAAGCTTAGCCACCAGCCTTGGGCACCTGGTCTTTTGGGAGCTGGTATTTTCTCCTTTATAGAGAATAGAGTATATAGAGGCTCAGGGAACAGAAATTTATTTTCTAGAATGCCTAGGTTTGGGTGGCTCTTACGAGATTGATTTAGTCCTGGCTCAGTGATCCTCCCAAATGAGTGAAAATAGCAGTTTAACATTTATTAGGCACCTACTGTGTGCCAAGCACTCTTCCAAGGGCATTAATTACATGCACCATCTCATTTAAGATTGTCAAGGACCCTTGTAGGTGAGATACTATTTTTGTCACCCTCCCTATTTTACCCACAGGAAAATGGAGCCAAAGGGAGACAGAGCGAGGCCACCTAGCTGGTGAGGAGCTATAAGAAGTTGAGCCAGGATCCAAGTCCAGGCAGGATGTACCAGGGTAGCTGTGCTTAACCCTGCACTGTATCTGCCCTTCCTGGAGTGGAGGAAGAGTGGGGTGGGGTAGCCTCAAATAGGTGGGTTATGTGGGAGTACAACTCAGCTGTTGAATTCCCCCCCTCCGTGTTCTTCACAACGTACTTGTGGATCATAGTACATTTTTTCTTTTGAACATGCATAATTGTAGCAAATGAATAAAATGATTGGGAGGAGAGCAGAGAGCTAAATAAAGGTTAAAAGTTTTTCTAGGTGGCTCGCACTTTTTAATTTTAATATGTGGAATCCAGTTTTCCATTCTGGGGCAGGGGTTGGCAAACTTTTATCTCTAAAGGGCCAGGAGCTAGCATTTTAGTCTGTGCTGGCTGTAAGGTCTCCGCTCACGTTGGGAGCTGCTCGCACTGCTCCGCTCAGACTGCTCACGCTGCATAGTGGGAAAGCAGCCACAGGCAATGTATAAGCTATTGCCCATGAATGTGGCTGTGTTCTAATAAGTTTGCCAGTCCCTAAGGGGTCATTCTGGGGAAGTTTTATTACCATTTCTGATTGCTCCTCCCTTAGCAGTGATTCCCAACACTTTGGCTCTAAACCATTCTTCCTCTAGCTTCTCTGTCATGGGGCTGAATTCTTGAAACTAATCAGAGAGGCCGGTGGATCATCTGGTCTGACCATTCAGTTACAGGGGAAGGTGCTTCGGGAGGCAGACATGGCTTGCGCAGGACTAATGGCTGTCTGTGGTCTTCAAACTGGATTCCCTCCGTTCCCCTTGGAGCCACATGAGTTGCAGAGGATGTTAAACCAGAGTCTTCTCTGCCCTTTGGTAAAATAACTCCACTTTCCCAACTATATAACCTTCTAGAGTGTAAGGATTAAATTTTGAAATTGTAAGCAGACAATAAAAGTTTGTTTTCCCTTTCCCATAGAAAATTTGGTGACTGGTACTAAATTCAAGTGGAATTTTATGTGTACATCTTTCTTAGAAGAGGCGTGCCCATTCTTAAAGGGTTGGACTGAGCATCGGGCAACGCTGACAGTATGAAATGAATAAGACATGGATTCTGCCTAGACAGAGTGTGGGTTTCAGGAAATCACAGTTTAATGAATCATTCCAGGGCAGGCACTCATGAAGGAGCCATGACCTGGGACTTCTGACTCCTGGATCTTTGGGACTCCTTGTCCCCAGCCAGTGACCTTGATAAGTCCTAACCCGCTTTGGTTTCCTCAACAGCAAATGGAACAACTAGCAGTCTCTCTCTCCCTTTTCTAGGCTACTTTAACTGTATAGAGGACTGGGGGGTGGAGGGGGCATCAGTAGTTTTCTAGAAAAGATTATCTCAAACTTCTGATGAGATTCCAGACCTAACATCCAAACTTTAGAAAGGAGGAATCTTGTGATCTTTAATTCAAAACTCATTTTCAAGAAGTCAGAGGAATGGTGAAGAAAGTACTGAATATATATTTGGGGTGTTTTCTCTCAGGCTGATTGCCTGAGTTTCCTTTCTTTGACTCTACATCTCCTGTGTCCCTCCTTTTCATTTCACTGGTCACTAGTGAATGCAGTTTCTTGGAGGGCTTGGGCCTCATAGCACCTGTATTCTCTCGGCTCCAGCAATGTGGGGATTGAAGCAGAAGTTAGAGGAGAGGGTAGGAATAGCCTAGACTGACAGGGAGCTACCTGCCAGTCATTCAGCACACATAGCTGGTCAAGAGCTGTGCAGAACACCTAACCCAAAGACTCATCCCCTGCTCTGAAGGAGCCTGCAAACTAGCTACCAGCTCCAAAGCCTTTAGAACATAAAGAGATAAATTATTTTTGGAAATTTTTCTTGAAGTTGAGTTTAAGTGAATAGGTCCAAAAAGTTTGGGTTTTTTAGAATTGGAGAACAGAGAATGCACTATTACCCAATGCTAACGTTACCCCAGGAACATACTTCACTGTATTTTTAAGATGACTGTAGTCTATAGGAAGAGGTCAATCTATACTTAGAGGTAGGGAAAACTTATCTGAACAAGAAATCCAGAGAGACTAGAAGGGGCAGAGGTCATGGATTCAACAGCTGATGTGGGTAGGACTGGTGTCCACAGACTTCAGAAACAAGGGGTGAGCTGGTGGTGCCTTCAGCAAATGCCTGACATCCATTGGCTTGTGTCATGGGGGACTAATTGGTACATAGTGTGCCAGGATATGGAACTGGTTTAAGGGACAGACAGCCACCCTCATTAGTAGGGTCCCTGGAGCCTCTTGTTTGTTAGGGATGCATAATATCCATCTGTACCAGCAAGCCTTCTAATTTGGTTCTGGGTGGGAAAGTGGTACGCAGGCAAGATGCCATTAATTGCTTGTGCAGAGGTGGACCACAGTTGTGTGAGGCCAGACTCCACTTCTAGGTCTACAGAAACTCATGTCAGGCCTTTAGAAAGGGCCACTTTGTCATTCTGAACCTCAATCTCTAAACTGTCTAATGTGGTTGATTCCAACAGTACAGACCTCTCTGAGTCAGACTGTACTTGAATGAAACAGATCGTGGCCTCCAGGATGAAGCATGCTGGCCATAGGGCTTAGCATGGTCCCTGCCATGTAACTGGCACTCAAAAATACTTTTTGACTGACTAAACTAGTAAATGCTATAGAAATAACAGCATATATTTACAAAGAGTTTATGAATGTAAGGTATTATGTAGTGAATGGAATAAACTTGGACCTGGTATTTTCTTCCATATGGCCATAAGCAAATTTCTCAACTTGTCTAGAATTAGGATTTCTTTTTCATTTTTGCAGCACTGGGGACTGAACCTGTGGCCTGTGCATGCTAGGCAAGTGTTCTACTACCAAGCTGCATCTTCAGCCCCTTTTTAAAATATTATTTTGAAGTAGAGTCTACGTTAAGTTGCCCATGCTGGCCTTGAACTTGTGAACTTCCTGCCTCAACTTCCCTAGTAGCTGAGATTACAGGCCTGAGCCACTACACTGGCTCAGATTCTCCTGTAGAATAAGATGTTTCTTCAAGTTCTAGGTTTCTAAGCAGAAACAATAAAGTTTTATTAATTTATAACATAATTAACTTGGAATGGTGATTAAATTGCTCATGGGATAAACTAGTTTGTTCATTGACAAAAAATTAATAAAGGAAAAAGGTTTGTTAAGCAAATAAAATGGAAAGAGAAGTGTTGAGCCTATTTAAGATACATCTGTTTTCAAGCAATTTAAAAAGCATAGTAGGAGCATCATTAGCATATTAACGGGGTGTTAATTACAAAAGAGCCTTTTAAAGCAGGTTTTATAAAATCCCCACTTAGTAACCATTAGCTTGTGGTACTTGAAACACAAACTATTCACGTGTATTACTTAGAAGTAATAAAATTGTAATTTAAAAGTAATCTGCCAACTTGTCACGAATTTAGACTGATTTTTCTCTCAGTTGATCCAAATGAGTGAGGTTTTGCTATAATTATATATAATGCTGGTAATAATGAGGCTGATTATCAATCTTTCCCTGCTTTTCACTACCTCCATCATTACAGATTTTAGGGGAGGGGGTGGGGGTAGAGGGTGATGGAAAGAATGGGGGTGGGGAGGGGACGTGGAGGGGAGAAGAAGTGATGAAAAGAAGCCTGCCACTGTCCCCTCCCCCTCTTCTGAGCACTAGAAGTGGCAGCCTGAGCCCTCCCTCCCAGGACTATCCTTTCAGCCACCCCCCCATCCCCGGGGGGCTGAGGGAGTAAGTGGAACTGTCCTGTGCCATCTGGAAGGGCGGGCCTACCAGTTCACCTAGTCCAAGCTGCGGCTGCAAGCAGAGGCGTCAGCCCACAGTCAGCTGAGGCATCTTTCCATCCTCACATTCCCACTACAGACTCTGGGCCCAGCCTCCAGAGGCAGAAGGAGGGCTGGTCTCTTCTCCTACACGCTCCCCGCTCTCAACATGTTCCTTTATTTTGCCCATTGAAAAAGTCCAAAGGGGCTCTGGCAGCAGAAATGCCTTCCCATCCAAACGCGTGACCTCTATGGTGGCTGCCCCCTCACTAGGAATCTGATGTCTAATATCTTCTTTTCCACATTTATTAAAATGTGGAGCTCTGCACCAGTTAAAATGGATATAAAACACCTTCCCATCCAATCTCAGGGTGATTATGCACCCAAATGTGTATGCAAAAATATGCTTTTGAAAATACTGATAACAATTCAGGTAGAAGAGACACTTATTAGCAGATCTCTGAGTGTAAATGTCTCTTATGTGGAAGGATGAGCAGGTGGGTGGTGAGGGAACCAGAGCTGGGGTGTAGATTGTGAGGGGCTGGAGTCAGAAGGGGGAGTGTCCTGCCAGAAAGGCTCAGGGTCAGGATCCAGAGAGGCCAAGAATCACATTGGGAAGGGGCAGGAAGGGCAGACCCAGGCAACTTCTAGAATTTAAAGCAGTACAGTGTAGCAACTCCACGACCTGCTACTTCTCTTGGCCTCAAATGCCACGTGTATCATTTACCAGCCACATTCCTTTCAGGTGCTATTTAATTTCTTTGGTCGGTACAATAAGAGTCAACCACAATATCAACCTCCAGGTGGTGTGGGATGGAATGAGTTAATATATGTAAAGTACTGAAAACTATGTCTGGCTCATAGCAGCTGCTCAATGAATATTAGCTATTATTTATTGTTGTTACTCAGCAGAGAAGATGACATTAAAGTGTCAATTAATGTGTTCCGTATCTCAGTCCCCTGCTGACCTGGCTCAGGAGCTTGAGTATTAAGAGCCAAGTAGGGAAAGGACCTGTAAGTTTCCCTCAGAGGAAGAACAAGCCAGGTGGCTGAATATCCTGTGACTGTTGGGCTTATGCACCATACCCCTCTGCTGGAGAAAAGGGGGCAGGCTTTGGTGTGGGATTGTTCCTACTGTGGGAAAGATCAGAGAGGGACAGGGCCCCATGATGTTCCCCTGACTTCCAGTGGAGAATCCTGAATCTGCCCCCTCCCCATGGGCAGGTGTCAACAGTTATCAGTGATTCATTGTGAGTTTCTGTTCCCTCCTGAAGAGGGTTGCTAATGGGGAGAGCGGACTCTGTACCCTAGCACAGCAGCAAAGGGGTGGGCATGTCAAGCCATTTGCTCCCTTTTCTGGCCAGTCAGAAAGACTGCAGGTTTGACATTTCGCTTTCATTGGCTGAGGATGAGGTTGCTAAGCAACTTCCTTACCTTGGTAAAAATTCTGTACTTCTCAGTACCCAGGCTCTTCTTTCCTCTTTTTCAATAAGTCAGTCTTCTCTCATTCTCCTTTCTGTTTCTCTTTCTCCCTTTCCCTCTCCCTCTCCCTCCCTCCTTCTCTCTCTCTCTCTCTCACCCTCTCTCCCACTCTCCCACTCTCCCTCTCTCCCTCTCCCATACACACTTCCCATACATTTGTTATTCAGAGATTTCACAGGTTTTGGTTCTGGTAAACACTAGGAACATTGATTTCCTCTTCAAATAATTTCTGTTGATGAGCTCCACATCCAGTTATATACCATAATTAACAAACATTATACTATTTATTCATTAGTCAACAAATTAGTTTTTGAGCACCTACCACATTCCAGGCACAGTGCTAGGTACCATGATGATTATTAATAGCAAGGAGATGGTCAAAGCATGTGACCCCTAACAGGGGACCAGAGATTCAGAATGGAAGTCAGTTTAGATGACCTCTGTGTGTCAGGTTGAATTATGGGGAGATCTAGAGGGCCCTAGGGGAGGAATTGGGGTGTCTAGAAAGATGAAGAGGCACTCTAGGCTCAGACAGTGGTCATTTATAAACCATTCAGAAAATCTGATACTATAAACCACTGCTGTGTCTGTATCTGTGCTTGGCAATAGTGACCCTTAACTGAGCATTCGCTGTTCACCTGGATAAACTCTTGTCATACACAATCTTCCACTTTCAGTCTGATACAGCTGCACCCCAACACACATAACATGGTAACCACAGTGCCCCCACTGGCCAGCGGGCTCGGGTGCTCTCTGCAGTCCCTCAAGGCAGGCATGTTTGTCTCGATTTATGGCCAAGGAAGCTGAAGTTCAGAGAGGTCAAGTTCTTTGCACAAAGCTGTATGGCTGGAAAGTAGTGGAACCTGGAGTACAACTTTTTGGCTCAGAACTCTTGTCTTCTCTGCAGCATGGCACCCCTGAAAGCCACAGTGCCACATGCACTCAGGGACTTTAGAAATCATTGCAGCATTATATACCGCACAGATTCCTGTCACAGCTTTGGCTTCAGTGGCACTCAGCATCTCAAATTGCATTTGCCAAACAGCTGGAAGGCCTAACACGGTCCACTTGAAGATGATGGGGTTCCCTTGGCCACTGGCACTTGCTTCTTTTCAATGCTAGGGAGCCATATTCTACCCAGTGCTCATGAAACATCAGAGCTGGAAGGGATCTTAGAGCTCACCATGTGCCAGCTTCTTACAGGGGCCTAAAGCAATAAGACACTTTTCTTAGGTCTGTTGACAAGAGAAGGGAACTTCCTGAGGAACTCCACTAGTGCTTTCTCACCCAATAAGTCATTTTTATGAAAGCATGGCTTGATCAAGGAGGAGGAAGTGGCTAGAACATGGACTGTGTGCATTTTCTAGGGATCTGGGCAGTGGACATACTATGAATGGCTAGAAGACCAAGAAGGCGCAGGGAACCATTAAGGCTGATAGGATGCGGAGGCACAGTCCCCACACTGGGCGAGGGACTGCTTCACAGCGTCCCCACTGCTGCAACAGAATGCCTGGGACCTAGTAATGTGCAAGTGATAGAAATCGGCACTCACAGTTCTGGAGGTGGGACAGCTGACATTGAGGCACCAGCAGATTCTGGTGGTGGCTTGCCTGACTGCTTCCACAGTGGTGTCTCCTACTGAATCCCGATTGCTCATGTGATCAAAGAGGAGCAAAAAGGACAAACACTGTGTCCTCATATGTGGAAGAAATGGGAGGGCCAAGCAGCTCTTTGAAGCTACTTTTATAAGAGCACTAATTATATTCATGAGGGTGGAGTCCTCATGGCCTACTCACCTCCCACTTCTCAACACCAGCTCCTTGGGATTTAAGCTTCAAAATGATTTTTAGAGGGACACGTGCGTTCAAAACCTAGCAGAGGCTGAGTGGAGGCATTGGAGAGAAAGCAGACTTCGGATTTGGAGCAGGCATGCTCTGGACTGAGGGCAGCCAGCCTGTATCCCAGGTCACTCTGCGGAAGATGCCACCTGTCCTTCAAAAGGAGCCTGCCTATTCATCTCCTGGCTGGGGCGGAAGGGAAATCTGTCCATTTCTTCTGTCCTTGTTCAAAGCTTAAGCAAAAGGCTTGGGGAGGAAGAAAAAGAAACAAGACATAACCGAGTTTCTGGAAAACTTGTGATACCCTTTGCTACAGGCTGTAGTTTTTCCATATGGCTGTGAAAAGAAGGAGGAAGTGAGACAGACTGTTGAAAATGCCCTAGTTAGGTGTGCTTTAGAGTCTGTGAGAATGAGTTAATTTTCCCCTGTGAAATCATTTTGTCATAAAAGTTGTTGTTCTTCATCTTTTCTAAAAGCAGAGCTATTTATTTCTAGGAACTCCTGGGACATTGTGAGAGGCAAAATAGCAAAAGCATTTGTGAGAGATGTATTTGTCTCTTTGCATTTTATTTTATTTCAACTTTTAACTTTTTGAGACAGGGTCTTGCTACATAGCCCAGGCTGGTCTTGAACTCATGGGCTCAAGGGATCCTCCTGCCTCAGCCTTTTATGTGTCTCTTCGAATTTTATTTTATTTTGTAAAATGTGGTTATAAAATAATCCACGTCCTGTGAGTCATTGACTCAGCAGAAATAAACCATATTTTTAAGACCATTGAAAAATCAAGCTTGAATTCTCTATTTCACTCTAAATCAACAATAGTCATAGCATCTCACTGAGTAGTCAAATTGCTTTAATTTGTATTAATAGTAACAATACAATAATGCACTTTAAATTTCAAACCTTCATGTTATTATTTTATTTTTGGAGCAATTTATGAATTCTTCAAAGTGCATATTTATATATTTTTGTGAAGATCATCTTAAACATCACTCATTTGCAGACAAATTTTCATGATATTTGATATAGAGTATCCTCTATTCTTGGACTTTTTGTGAAATCAATTTGTTATTGTTATTTTTATTACTATATTATTTTTGTATACTGGGGCCTTCACACTGAGCTATGTTCCCAGCTGTTTTATTTATTTTTTATTTTGAGACAGGGCCTCACTAAGTTGCTAAGTTGCCAAGGCTGAGCTCAAACTTATGATCCGCCTGCCTCAGCCTCCCAGAAAGCTGAGATTACAAGAGAGCTCCATGACACCTGACTTCAATTTATTATCTTAAAAAAAGCTTAGATAACTATCTTTAGGATGGTGAGTTTTAGACAAAAAGTAGGTGCCCAGTCATTTCAATTACACAGAAGGAAACCAAAAACTAAGTGTAAAACTACTAATTTTTTAAAAGTTTGCCTGCATGCCACCAAGATGTCCCTTATCATCGGTGATATGGGTGCCCACCATAAGAGCTGGAAGGTCAATCAATATGTGAAGCAAGTTCTTGTTCTTGTCTGTCTTACTGCCCTTGGCCTGGTGTCAGACACTGGGCTTGACCCTGAGGATGCAGAAATAAAAGACAGTCTTTGTGTTATGCATTTAAAGCAAAATATACAGCAGATTCGCAGGACCCTTTGCATTTCGTTTGGAAAGCTGAAGCAGGAGGGAAGCGCTGGTTTCCTTCAGTGGCTTGCTGAGGGCGGAGGATAGGTGCAGTCCTTGGCAGGTCACAGCTCCTCACCTGTCAATGCAGGACCAACCCTAACTCACCTGTCACACCTTGTCTTGGTAGCAGACTCAAGGTATACGTTGGCCTCTTTAAATGTCATAGCCGTTCAGGCCCTCAGAAGAGTGAAACTGTCTTTTCTGGTCCTGCTGTTTGGGCAGTTGTTTGGTTTTCCTGGTTGAGTTCTTGGAAGCTGCTCTCTTCCTCTTCTTCAGGTGAAATTTCAGCTTGAGATCACTGCATAATTGAGTATCTGGTACTTTGTGATACAGGCAGCTCTCCGGATCATCTTTGCTGTCCTTGACACCAGACACGGGAGAACACAGGAACCTCAGGCAGACAGCTTCAGTGTAGGCACAACCAAAATGGACATGGCGTTTTCTCCTTGCCATTTGGTGGGAAAAAACGAGAAAAATAAAGAGGGCAGCATAGTGTAAGTGCTAAGGTTGGAGTAAGCATAGCCTGCGACTAGAGAACAGATAACTGCAGTAGAGCATGCCAGGAGTTCCTGGTGAGGTCTTTCCAGGGGTAGTGGCACTCGGGTTTGACCTTGCAGGATGACTAGGAGCTTCCTAAGTAAGGGAGGTGGGCACACCACATCCTGAAACTGACAGCGCATGGGGAGAGATAGAGCTGGAGTTTTCTCATCTGCAAAGCCAGCAACAATCCTCACAGGCTCTTCAGATAAAGAGTTAATGTGTGGAAGTTGCCTGGTGGCACCAAGGCCGTGTGATAAATGTCCAACCCGATCCTTTTAACCCCTTTGCCACTCCCCCACGGGTCTGCAGCCTGTGGCCCATCCTTGGTGGTGCTACTTGGAAGAGGGGTTTGGGGTTTATCAGTTTGTGAGGGAGTTGTTACCAAGAGCCCCATAGGCAAAATGGCCAGATGGCCACAGCTTCCCTGGACCTGACAGTGACCTCCTCCCATAGGTAGACCAGAGTCAAGCTAGCAGAAGCGCCAAGAGAACCTCCTGGCGGATGTGTTCCCTGTGGATATTTGTGTTCGTAAATAGTTCTGTTATTAGACGAGGGGTTCTCTGAGGAGCTGTTTCCAGGTTCCTGTACCTGAACTAAGAACTGCTTGAGACACTCAGAAGGGGTAACAAGAGCAAGTCCACACTAGGGGATGGGAGCGGGCCAGTGAAAGGGGCTCAGAGCCCCAGGGAGGGGAGGTACTGGTCTCTGAAGGTCCTGGGATTGTGGGAGGATCCACAGCTGGGGATTAGCAGGAGTCATAGCCCAAAAGAGTGCCTGACTCAGCCCATCCGTCGAGAGTTTCTGACCATACAGTTTTTTAGAGGAAATGTCATGGTGTCCAAAACCCACGGGGGTGGGGGATCAAAAGCACAATATAGTAGAGGTTGGGGTCATGTACTTTTGGGTGTGCACATGCCTGGGGGTTTTGGGGGGACAGGGTGACCTTTATCTTTTGGTTTTCTGATATTGTGGTCCTTGCTGTCTGGTTTCTGGTTTCTTGTCCCACCGCCTTCTGTTTACATGTCCTTACTGTACCTCCCACCTCAGGTCTGACACTTCCTGCTCTCCCTTGGAATTTGAAGGAAGCAAGTTGCTCCCTGCATCCTATTCATAACACTTCACTTAGCACCCACTGATGTCTCCCAAAGGCTTAGGATAGCCATATCAGTGTTCGTTGAATGAATAGTGAACCTGATAGTCAGGCACATGGTTTATGCGCTTAGTCCCATATCTGCTGGGCATAGAGTCTGGCTCACAGCAGGCACTTGAGGATCGGGCAGTCTCTACAGCCAGCCATGATCACAGACCACTTATTCTTTCCCTCTGTATCCATGTGGACAACATGCTACCATGGATAAGCTGAACGCAGCTATTTTGTACATGATTTCTTTGTGTCCGTCCAGGCATCCAGCTGCCCAGGATCCAGTGTGTGACGCAGGGTGGGTTGCTGTTATGGTTAATAGCTAGATGTCCCCAAAGAGCTTCATATGCTCACAGGCGGGGCTTTTGGAAGGGGGTTATACCATGGGGACACTGTAGCTAACTTGTGGTAGGAGGTGGTGGCTGGTCGGAAGAGGCCGGTTACTGGGGGTATGACCTGGAAGGGTGAACCTCCCTCCCGGGTTTCTTGCTTCCCCCTCTGCTTCCTGACTGCCACGAGGTGAGCAGCTTTCCTCTACCTGGGCCCTTCTACCATGCCGCTGACAATGCAAGAACTGAGACTTCTAAAATGCAAGCCAAAATACACCTCTGCTCCTTTAACTTTCAGGCGTCAGGGATGGCATCCCAGCAATGAACAAAGTAACTGAGGCAGCTGTCCTGTTGTGTTTTCTAGACTCTGCTTTGCCGGTGGCGATGCTGAGGGTTACGATCTTCTCTTCCGGAGGGCATGTTGTGTGCACCCTCCTTCCTTTCTCTCTCTCTTGTTAATTCTTTCTTTCTTTCTTTCTCTTTCCTGTGTTTTCTTTATTCTGTAGTTTACCTGTGATGGCCCCTTGTTTCTTCTCCTCTTTGTGGGTCTGGCACCGTCTATGCTAACAGAGGCTGTTTCTCCAGCAGCACGGGCAGTCTGACCCTCATGTGGCACACAGATCCTCAAAGCGCTTGTAGCAAGGCCCTCCCGTCTGGCTGCACCTCTGGCTGTCTGTGTTGGTCCTGCCCCTCAGGAGAGGTCGTTAGGCCTGGGATGCCAAGCAGGCTCCCGGTCACGTGCCAACTCTGAATACACATGCTTGGAGCCTCGGTTGAGGGTTGTGAGGCCTCGGGCTGTGTCTGGGTCCCGTGACTAAAAATGATGTGACTGATTAGCAGTTCTGCCATGGCAAGCATATGGGACCTGGGGGAATGACTGCATGCTGGCCATGAGCTCAGGAGACAAGGCACACATTCCATCCTTGTCTTAGATGGCTGTTCTGCTGCGCGTGCTGTGGGGTCACACTGGCCGGGTGGCTGAGGAGGCAGTCTGAAGGCCACAGAGCTGTAAGTGGCTTTTCCAGTACCTGGTTGGAACAGTGTGAGTCTTAAGTTAGAGGGAGCCTGGAGGGGTAGGGACCCACATAGGCTCTGGTGGGGTCTGCACTTGGCAGGCCACATTGGCCTGAGCTTTACCCCCTGGAGTCTGTCTCATCCAGCAAAGTTCTGACACTCTGCCTTAGAGTGTCAGATGCAACTCAGGAGTAAAAATTTTTTTATGTGGCACTCACTCAGAAATAACCTAAACCTCTGGAAAAATCCAGAACTTTGCCAAACTGGAAAGGATTATCTTCTCTGTGCTAGCAAGAAGCCCAAATCAAATGAAAGGACAGTCTTACTTTAACCAAGTTCCAGAACGAGGGAATACAGTTTGAAAAGGCACAGTCTTGGCAGCAAATGCAGGGATGGGGGAAAAGGATGCTTCTCGAAAATACAGAAGTACCCAGACAGAGCCCTAGCTTTGCCTTCTGCTTCCCTTGCTGAGGCCAGGACACCACTTGGTGCAGCTGACTTTGGGGCAGTCGTGGTGTTCTGTGAATGTATCCAGGGGCCTAGTGTGTCCTCAACCCTCTGCTTGTGGGGTTTGAATGCTTCTTTTATCTCAGCTTACTTCTTGGCTGCAGGGGAACGTGGGCCCAATTGAGCTGAGAAAAGTGTTCCCAGATGACCATCCAGCTGAGGCTGCTATTGTGCCCAGCCCCCGAAATCCCATCCTCAAGCTCCTGCAGCCACAGCCTCCCATCCTGGCAGGCACAAGGGTTTCTGCAGCCCACCCGCACTGGCTTCTTGTGCTTCCTGAGCCTGTGTGGCCATAGAGCCATGCCTAGCCATTCCGTATCTTCTTCCTTTAGTGTTCATTAACTCTGGGCTGTAGACAGGGGCAGAATGAAATTCTTACAGGCAAAAAGCTTCAAAAGGAAAATGAAGCTAGATGTGTGACAACAGACCTGTCTTCTCTGTCAACTCCTGGAATGGGATCCCCAATGGCAGGAACTGTGTTCTCTTCAGTAACAAATCCCCAGCACCCAGTGCATTAACATATGTTTGTTGCATATGAGAGAATGCATTTTATCTCTGCTCCAGTTTTCAAAGCAATTTGAGTTTTGGGTGGGGAGTTCCAGAGCAGCCTGGCACCTTCTCACTGCACACCCCACATGCGGGTTTGGTGGAACTCACCTTCTTTGTCTGGTTGGCCCCAGGCCATAGCCACCCAGTCACTTGCTGTAGGTCCTCCTTTTAGAGTAGATTCCATCAGTGAGTATCCCTGCCCCAGAGCAGGCCCTCTCCCCTGCTTGTCCCCTGCTTGCCTTCATCCTTCCAGCTCAGCATGGGCATGAGCACCTGGGCTTCACAGATGTGCAGAAGCATAAGTAAGGCCAGCTGGCTGTGACCTCCACGGGAGCCGGGTCTGGGCCTCCCCCACCTCTCTTCACCTCATTCTTCTTCTCCTTACAGGCTCCCCAGGTCACGCTGGCTCCACATCCATGAGCCCGTCAGCAGCTTTGTCCACTGGGAAGCCCATGGACAGTCACCCCAGCTACACGGACACCCCAGTGAGCGCACCGAGGACTCTGAGTGCGGTGGGGACACCCCTCAATGCCCTGGGTTCTCCATATCGTGTCATCACTTCTGCCATGGGCCCACCATCTGGGGCATTGGCAGCACCTCCAGGAATGAATCTGGTTGCCCCACCTAGCTCTCAGGTAGGTGCTCCTCCTCCCCAGGACCCGCTCAGCCACCCTGGCTTGGGGACAACCCCAGGAGACTGTGACCAAAGGCAGCTTCTCTGGTGGTTTTAATGGCTGAGCCCTGGTTGTGATTTCAGCATCTCTCAGGGGTAATTGTACCATCTGTATTCTTCACAATTCAATAATGAGTATTGAGTGATGTTCATTATTGCTCTTGTTAAAGGGGATGCAGAAAGAATCAGTACACAGTCTTGCTCTTCATCAGCTTTCAGCTGAGAGAGGAAGTGAGCAGCTAAGGCCCACAGATAAATGTAGAGCAAGGCTGCCTGCGTGATCTACATGTCGTCTCTGAGACTCTGGGAAGTCAGGGAGTTAGCTTTACCTTCATTCCCAGTGCTTTCTGCTGTGATGGGGGGAAGAGATGTGTGCACAGAAGACTGGATGGCACCTCCGTGGAGTTTGTAGGGTGGACAGGTGTCCTTTCCCTCTTTCTAGCAAGCCACACCAAAAACATCACCCTTCCCCTCTTGGAGAAGTCACACTGATAATGTTGCATTAAAAAGACCCCTTGGATAATGAAAAGATGCATTTTATCTATGTACCAATTCCTCAAGACTATTGTAATCATTATGTATAGCAAATATATCCAATTAAAAATATATAATTTGAAAGTAAAGCTTAAATTTTATATGTTAAAAAGTGACTCCAAGTCATCAAAGCTCACAAAAGCAAACCTGTACCCCCTACTCACAAGTCTATATTAGGCTGGGATGGCTGTGCTTCTGGTGGTGGGAGCTGGGCTCTGTGATGGGCTAGCACAAGTCTGCTCCTCAGGTCCATGCTAAATGAGCAGCAGCTACCAGGAAATGTTTTTCTCACGTTGTCTCACATGAGTGCAAAAGGCCAAACCAAATCTAGAAACATGGTGAAGCCTCTGCCCACGTCATCATCTAAGAAAACCATCTGGCTGATTCCAGCATGGATGGTAGAGAGAATTAGACTGCATCTCTTTTAGTGGGAGGTACTACCGAGACAACACAAAGGACATGAGCCATTAGGAGCAGTGAAGAATTAGGAATGATAATCCTCCCTACCGCACCTTCCTTTCCCCCAGTAGATCAAGGCGGGTCCTTGCTGCCCCACCCCCAGCACATCCCAGGGCAGAACTGGTAGGTGTTTGTGATGGCCAACTTGTCTGGGCCACAGGGTGCCCAGGTATTTGGTTAAACATTATTTTGGGTGTTGTTGTGAGAATGTTTGGGGATGAGATTAACATTTATGTAGGCAGATTGGGTAGAGCAGACTGGCCACCTGGACGTGGGTGGGCAGCATCCCATCAACTGAAGGTCAGAATAGTACCCAGAGGCTGATCCTCCCCCGAGCCACAGAAAGCTGTCCTGCCTCAGAGGCTGCAACCTGGGAAGTCATTTTCCTGGTAACTTTAGACTTGATCTGAAATACAGTGAAGGGTCTTTCTGGGTCTTGAACCTGCTGGCCTTCAGACTATGGCGTGGGGAGCTCTAAGGCTCCAGTTTTCAAACTCACTCTGCGTGTTTTGAGACTTATCAGCGTCCAAAATCATGGTGTTAATTCCTTAGGATCCCCTCCCCAAGAGACCTTGTGCGAGAGGTGGCACTTTTGGTCAGATAAACAACATACAGTGTTGTGTATGTTGTCATAGGTGTAGCAGGAGAGCCCAAGGGGAGCAGAGCAGGACCTATGAACTATGAACCTATGAACCAGGGTCTTATATGCCCCACCCCTTGCTGGAGTGAGGCCATGCAGAGGCATGGGGACTGGGCAGGGGTGAGGTGCCCCTATCACAGAGCTGGTGATACTCTACCCTTCAGAACGTGTAAGGTTTGGTTACTGTCTTTCCTGTGAACAGAGGCAGGAAGAAGGGTCAAAGCCTGCAGTTAGAAACAGAAAGATACACTGTACTGCTGGAGTGAAAGTGTGGTTTTGCAAAGGGGCCTGGCATGCATGTAAATAACTATGTACACCTACTGTGCGTAGGTCTGCTTGACACTGTCCTGGATTTGGGGGACAAGCACTGAATAGGGTGGCTAGAGTCTTTAATAGCAGCTGAAACAGACAGAAACCTAAAGAATAAACAAAATTGTTTCAAAGAGCAATCGGTCTGTCTATGAAGAAATAAAACAAGATGAGGGGAAAGAGAGTGGCAGGGCTGCGGGGTAGGAAGTGGGCAAACCACCATCACTCTGAGGTTGCTTTTAGCAACCATGCCCGAGTCTGACTAAGCCAAACCTGGCCAGTAAATTCATCTTCACAGCCGTGTGAGTGGCAGGGCCGCTATTCCTGGACCATATGTCTGTACAGAGGGATCGGGGTTGAAAGGTCAGCTGAAAGCTTTGGTCCTGGCCAAGTGGGCTGTGTGCAGAGGCCGAGGCCAAGTTCAGCTTTTGGGAGCTATATTAAGCTTGCCAAGTGCTGGCGGAGCTCAGCAGCCTCAGACACTGAACAGTGTTCCGGGCTTGGGCTTCAGAACCACACAGCGGCAGAACTTTGTCCAATTAACTGGACGACCCAGGACAAAGGCCTCAGTGTAAGCCACAGTGACTTGGGCTCTGAGGACTCCAGAGAGATTACTCCTATGCACCCGCCTTCCTTGCCCGGGGCTGGGTCTGAGCGGGACTTGTGACAGAAACATGGTTCTTCTGTGATCTGGTAAGTACAATTTGGGGGTGTGTAGAGGACAGAGTGCCGGCGTGGGGCAGCAGGCAGGCCCTCCTACCCTGTGTTCTGCCATTTGGCTTCGGGAGCTTCACTTTCTACCCTCCTTGGGCTTTCAGTCTTAAGGGGTAAGGAGAACTGAACTGGCGCTGTGGAGGCAGGGACCGTGTGACCTTTTGCAAACAACTTGAACTTGTTTCTGTTTGGGTTCCCTTTTCTCTATTCTGGGGTTACAAATACTCACCCTAGGGCAATTTTTATGAATGTCAGAAGAGATGTGAATTTGAAAAGGCACTTCTTGAGGTGTACAATTTTCTGTGGTGCTCAGTTAGTAAGATTATTATGTGTTAGGCACCTCGGCAATCATTGATTCACCTGTGCTATGTTACCAAAAGGATCCAGAGAAATTTATTCTAATAAGCATTCATTGAACCAGGCCTGGAGATACACAAAATATATTTCAGTTCCTGCCCTGGAAATGAGAAACTTCCAAAGACAACAAATGTTTAAGTAGGAAGGTATCTATGCACTTTCAGATAGTGATCTAGGCTACAGTTTTTAGAGTGTGTGTGCGCCTGCATGTATAATGCTGTGTACTCATCTGCTGACTGGACTCTGAAAAGGCCCTATGAGCCTTTGGAACCCTCCCATCTCTTTCTCCCCTCCGTCTCCTGCTGCTGGACCTGGGTTCTGTCCCTGCTCATTTCTGCTTAGGTGTTTACTCATAACTGAATCAGTATCCCCTCAAATCTGCTTGTATTTTTATAGCTTATATTTAGATAGTAAAAATTACAAATATTAGACCTGGAATAGACCTTGAAATCATCCAACCTGATGATTAAAAAAATGAAGCCATAAAGTTATTTCTTCAGAGAAAAATATATTTGAAAGCCCAACATATTTGTCAAATATAGGCAGATTTGGTCGAACCAAACTTCAGCCTCTCCATTTTCGGGACGCGCACACACACACACACACACACACACACACACACACATTTTAGGTTTGTGAATCACTGATGTAACCTAGAGATGAGAGATGAGAAAATGTAATCTTTGTTAAGTGGAGGGACCTGGTCAAGGTCACATAGACAGGGGCAGGTCTAGACAGAATCCAGGTTGGAGGTCCAGGCCTATGACCCCTTATGACAAAGACCCTGACGAGATTAAAGAAGACACTGTGTGGGTCTGCGTCCTGGAAAAGGAGCACCCACCTGCAAGCCTGGGCCTGGGTAAAATCATGTGGGCTGAAGACAGCTCAGAAATGTGGGCCTTGGTGTTCTGTGATGGCTGCAGAGGCATCCAGAAAGCATTTGGTTCCCAGCTGAGTCTGCACAAGGAGGATCCAGCAGCCCGGTTGCTTCTATCCTGTTCTGGGAAGCAGCCGGCCTGCTGGCAGGTCAGCCCACCTGGTGATTCAGGGCTCTAAAGTGCTTACTTCAGCAGAGCTACTCCTAATGGAACGAGACAGCTACAGCTGGGGGCCTGTGGAGCCAGGCACTTAATGGCTGTCTTTGATCTCCTTTGCCTTTGCTCTGAGCCCACACAAACCCCAGGCCAGCCAGAGAGGAAAGAATATCAACCTACTTGTCCCAGCACTTCGTGCTGCTGCTGTCTGGACTCCTGAAGAAGAGGCACATTGCCTCAGACTGAGGAGGAGTTCCAGTATCAAGCCTGCTCCTCCTCCAGGGATTCCTGGGCAGGAAGATGAGACAGGAAGTTGCCAACGCAGGAGAGGACTGAGGATCTCCTACCAGCCATGACAGAAAAAGTAGGGAAGGAGGAATGATGACCAGGATCCAGGAGCCTGGGGTTCTAGCTCCAACCATTATACCTGGCAACATGCAGGTTTCTAAGCTGGTACCCGGGCAGGTACAATGGCCTAGGCCATCTCCTCCTGCCTTTGTCCATGCCGCTGCCTCAAGCACTTCACAGAGCAGAGTTTTAAGGGCTTGTTCCTCAGAATGGCTGTGGCCCTTATTGCCTTGCAAACTATATCCATCCTCCTAGTCAGGCCACTGAACCTCTAAGCTCTGCCACAGCCCACCTCTCAGCCTTATCTACCATCTGTCCACTGGGCACATTTACTCCAAAATACCTTGGCTTCCTTGTAGGCCTTTGCTCTCAAAGCCTTTTTCCTACCATAGCCCATCCAAAGCACCCCCAACCCCCACCACCAATTTTTGGAATCCATTGGCCCAGCTCGAATGCCGTTTCCTTCAGGAGGCCCTCCCTGCTCTCAGCCGGTGTGTGACCTGGCGTTCCTAAACTATCCCAGCTGACTTTAATCTAGTGACTATTTCCTTAAGGCAGTACCTACATCTCCTTCCTTTCTGAATCTCTGTGGTTGTTCTGAATGGACAAATGAATAAACCACTTTAAAGCTCAATGTCCCTTACACGAGAAGTAGAAAGACATCTTGGGGTTGTTGTGAGCATAAAAATAATTGATTAGCACCGAGCAAGCTTTCTGTAGACAGTAGGAATACAATGATGACTCTGATCGCTACAGGCCAGGAGTGGTAGAGCTGGTCCTCTTGGAGATGGGCATGGGAGGGGAAAGGTGGGCAAAGTCCTTTAAAAAAAATTTTTTTTTTTAAATTTTGGGCCAGAGTTTTTCTAAGTTACCCGGGGTGGTCTTGAACTCCTGAACCTTCTACCTCAGCAAGTGCCGAGGTTACAAGTGCTGGGGTTACAAGCATGTGCCATCATCTCTGACTCCAAAACCCTCTTAAGGTGATGGTGGCCTCCTCTTTATTCCCATGACTTTTCTTGTCCTTCTAAGAATTGGAGGACAGAGCTATGGTCAGTTAGAGGTTCCTCTGACCTTACTGCTTCATTTTGTGAGGTGGATCCTAGTGCTAATTTCTATTTTTTTGAGGTCCTCAGGAAAGTTTGTTGCCCAGAATTCATACTGTCAGAATTGGCATGGCACTTGTGGTTCTGAACTATGGCTGTACATTAGTGCCACCTGGTGAACTGGAAGGAATGCCAAAGCCAGAGCCTCCTTCAGGCCCATTGAGTACACGTCCCCAGGTTGGGCCCAGGCAGCAGTTCTCCAAGCTGTGCACCAGGGTTGGGAAACACTGTGCAACACCAGACCAGAGCCAACTACCGGGCACACGTTCCAGATGTCTTGTCTTAGCCTTGCATCAAAGAGGGAGGGAGAGTCTCCCATCAAATGTGTTTTCAGCCATTATACAAATAATCTTTGAGAAGTTCTGGTGATTTTGGTTTCCAAGCAGGGTGCTGATGGCTGTATCTTTTCTTTCTTGTATCCTTTGCAGCATTTCACCCAGAGTCTTTGTCTGTTTGCTATGTTCAATAAATATTTGCTTAGTGAATTGGAAAGCCAGTGAATTTAGAAGGGAGCTAACTCAGGTTCTATTGTAGTTTATGTTTTATTGATCATTACTTCTGTCCTAAAGTCCTTGACTAGAGAACAAAATTCTACCTTTGGTTCTGTTTGAGAATTACAGTCAATGCAGTTAGGCAGAACCATTCAAAACTCAGAGGAAGCCAGTGGACTGCCTTCTATCCTTGGCTGTCTTCCACATATCTCTCCTAGACACACACGTGCAGATGCTGCCTCACCTTCATTTGAACTTGCTTTTAAGTGTCTTAGTTTTTGTGCATGCTCTGCTTCCTCGATGAGATTGCACATTTTTGATGAACGAGGAACATCCTTCTGGTTTTTTTGTTTTGTTTTGTTTTGTTTTTCTGTATTGGAGATTGAATCCTTTTGGCTTGAGCTACATCCCCAGTCCTTTTTTCATTTTTCATTTGGGGACTGGGTCTCACTAGGGTGCTAAGTTGTTCAGGGTGGCCTCCTAGGTTTATGTCTCCCTTCCCAGCACCTAGAATGAGGCTCTGTGAGACCCAAGGGCACCTAGAAGTATTTCTGATTGGGTGACTGCCTTATACTTATTCAGCTTGTCTTCTCGGGTGGATACAAAACACTGGGCAGTAGCTTCTTGGTCACCTCCCCAGTGGCACTGGGAAACGTTGGCTAATGCTCACCTGGGACCAGGGATTTAGGGAGGGATAAAGCAAGTTTCACCTATTCAACCATCAAGCCTCCCTGCTCCCCACCACATGCCCAGCCCCCTGTCAGACACTGGGAGTATTAAGCTGATATTTTCTCTGGCTTTACAGACTTTATACTTTCATGGGAAGATAATCTGTTAGTTGTAATCAAGTTCAAAAACAATCTGACGGTCAGCTGTGGTGGCATATGCTCATAATCCCAGCTACTGTGTAAGCTGAGGTGGGAAGATAACGAGTTCAAGGCCGACCTGGGCTACATAGAGAGACTCTGTCTCAAAATAAAAAAATAAAAAGTGCTGGGGATGTAGTTTAGTGGTAGAGTACTTGCCTAGTGCACAGCCTGTGGGTACAATCTCCAGTATGGAAAAAAAAAACAAAATCTTTGGGGTCTTCTTGCCAGTTTGTGTGACTGATTTGGGCTTCGGGTGCGCATTTTCAGTGCTCTCATAGAGATGACCATTGTACAGATCCTTCTCTTCCATTTTGCTATGAATGTCTTCTGGGTGTGCATTTTTAGCTGCCTTTGTGTCCTAGAGCCCGGCACAGTACCTGGGATGGTGAACACCGGGGAATGACTATTGACTGGCTAATGAGCGGATTTGCCTTTTTTGCTCAGCACTCTCAGAGGCGGAGTCTCTTGGCCCAGCGAGCCCCATCTCTCCTAGAGCGCTACTGAACTGGCAGTGGGTAGTTCCTAAAAAATTTAAAAATGCGCAGCTCACTTTGTCCTGGGTTTGCAGTTCAGCTTGCATTTCTTGCTCAAAGGAAAATTTGAGTAAAATGAGTAAAGGCAGAGATGCTAGTAGAGCTGTGTTGTGATGTGGCTTAGGTTTTAGAAATCTAGAAATGATTTCATTCTTCTTGTGCACTTTTTTCCCTGCCTGAAATTCATGTCACAGGTATGCAGTTTCATATATTCTGGACTTGGAGACAACTTCTTGAAGTAGAACTTGTCTTTTCCCAAGTGCTGTGGGCCCTGGGAGTTGGGTTTACTCCAGCTGTGCTTTATTGCATTTCCTTGTCTTGCAGCTCAATGTGGTCAACAGCATCAGCAGTTCGGAGGACGTCAAGCCCTTACCAGGGCTCCCTGGGCTCGGCAACATGAGCTACCCATCCACCAGCCCGGGGGCCCTGGTGAAACACATCTGTGCCATCTGTGGGGACAGATCCTCAGGTACAAGCAGAAGTAGGTGGTATTCGCTGGGCCCTGTGGGACAGGGTCCCAGAGAAGGAGTTTGCTGCATGCCCACTTGAGCACTTTGTACCCAATGAAAGGAAAATGTCCTTGAGGATGGTCCGTCAGGGGCCTCACCCTGTGAGTTTCTGTCCCTGGGTTCATAGCCTGCAATCTTTGCAAAACTAAAATATGGTTTTTATCTTTGAGGATTAGATTTGTTGGAAATAGTTCAGAATCCCCTGTCTCTGGCGGCTCTGTTTCATGTATCTGAGATAGAGAAGTCTGATTATCAAATATCTCATGTTGGATTTCTTTTATGTTTTAATAATTATTTTTTATAATTATAACATAACCCAAATAAATAACTACAAAATATCCCAATATACAAAATTTGAAAAAAGAGAAAAGTACAAAGTAAAAGTAAAATATTACCCACCATATCTCCAGGAGAAACCCTTTAATATTTCAGCATATTTCCTTCGACAACTTTGTAGATATTGAACACATTTTTGATGGGTGCAAACAAATGTGTTTTCACTGATTTATCTACTTTGAGCCTCTTCTGTTTCTGCAAGTTCTTTCTTTCCTGACTTCTTTCCCTTCCTGTCTATCCTTCCTGGTTCTGTGGTCCTTGAACATATTCAAATCTCCAATTTGAGGATTTGAAGAGTGAGATGAGGACAGTACTTTTCTTTTCTATAGCTGTCCATGACTGCTGGATGAATATTTCTGTGTCTTACTATCACCAACACCACCGCAGAATGCTATTCCACTGGGAGTTCTAGGTGACTGGAACACATTTAGCTAAATGGCTGATGCTTGCTGTGAAAGTCATTTCCAAACCACGCAGACTTGGCCATTGCCACAGCAGAATGCTGGCCACAGCCTGACAAAGCATTTTCTGTGCCTGGTTACTTTAGTCAAAAGTCTGGGTGGTTCCTTCATATATTGCAAAGCCACAGAATGACTGTGTTGTCCAGCTGACAGATTGGTCCCATGCTTCTCAAAGGCAATATTTCAGAGCTGTGAGCATTAGGTTCTTTGAGCCCAAGATAAAATCCCATGTTTATCACTGCTGTGAATTCAGTAAATTAGCATGGTCAGTGAATCAGATACAGGCTGGGTTTTCCTCAGGCAGGAACTCTGTAGCTACCATTTTATCTTAGGGTGGATTCCTGTGACACAAGAGCCCGGGCATGCAGATATTTACACTTGCTAGTTCCCAGGGATTTCAAATTCATTTACATATCATTTTAAATAAAACAGATTTAGAAAGCCATGACAGGCCTGTGGCTAAATGACATCATTTTATTTTTAAGAATCAGATCTAGATATGTTTTGAATGATCTAGTTCTTTATATTTTCCCGAGTTCCACAATTTCAATCAGCAGAGCACAGCTGCGTGCTGTATAGCACTGAGAAGACCTCTCGTTGGAAAGAGCTTAGAGGTTGGCATGTGAGGCTTGTGTGTGGATGGGCGTGGTGGCTCTCCTGATGCCAGTGAGCCCTTCGTGCCTGGAGTCGCAGCAGGTCATGAAGGCAGTGATACCTGCAGCCGGTTGTTCTAGATCAAGCAAAATCACCTCGTTTCAGACTTTCATGTCATGTTTGAGGATGGAATGCTGAATCACACTGTAAAGATCATACACCAATTTCTGTCATCTATAGCAGTAAGTGCTTAAAAAATTGTAACTCAGGATTCTGTTCATAGTTTATGGTAAAGGATAACTTCAAGTAAGTTTCCTAAGACTTTGAGTCTCAAGTTTAGAGAAATATTAGTTAAGCTGATATTCTTTACTTACTAGGTAATATGAGGCTTGATTAAAAAAATACAGTGAGGGTTTAAATTAAAAAGAAAATTATTAGACTGAACATTGCCATTAATCCCCTTAAAATATCACTCCTCTCTTCAAACACACTTACCCCATCTTTCTTGCCATTTTCTTAAAAACAATTCTGGAATTCTTTCATGTCTTTAGTTGTGCCATTATGGCTACCTCGATATCCTGAATGGATTCAAAACATTTACCTTTCATGGTCATTTTGACTTTGGGGAGGAGCCAGAAGTCACACAGTGCCAGATCTGGTGAATTAAGGTAGATGAAGACACACCACAACATTTTTACAAGCCCACCTTTCCGCTGGATGGCACTCGGCAGCAACACTCACAATAGTTTTGGTCATACCTTCTAAAGACACTCACACAAGAGGACTTCCAGAACTACTTCAGAAGGTGGCAAGAATGATGAGGTAAGATTGTTTGAAGAAAGAGGCAGTATTTTCAGAGGGGGTTAATGATGTGATTTTTAGTGTAATAAATTTTTATTATTTACACATTCACTGTATATGTTAATTACCCCTTATATATGACAAGTAAACTTTGTTTTATTTATTATGAACCCTAAAGCCTTGGATTGAGGTGGACATTCATTTAACCAAATCTAAGAGTTGCCATGATAAAAGAAGTATAAACAACATCTTACGACAGGGATTGGCTAATAATGCTGTCTGGAGTTAGAGATATAGAGGGAAGAGCAAGGGAAGGTGCATTTACTGCATCTTAGTTGGTTCCCAGATGGAGCCTGCATTCTCTGCTCGTTTCTGTCTGCCTCCTGCACAGCCCCCAGGCGCTGCACCTGTTGTTCGGGGGAGAGCCAGGAGGCTCTTTAGGTTGAAAGATCCAAATCAACACAGGAACAGACTTACGGCCTGTTCTTCTCTTGTAACCAGGAAAGCACTATGGGGTGTACAGTTGCGAAGGCTGCAAAGGGTTCTTCAAGAGGACCATAAGGAAAGACCTCATCTACACATGTCGGGATAATAAAGACTGCCTCATCGACAAGCGCCAGCGCAACCGCTGCCAGTACTGCCGCTATCAGAAGTGCCTGGTCATGGGCATGAAGAGGGAAGGTGAGGCTCACCCGGGCCCCCACCAGCTTGTTTGCATATGAGTCACCATGGGCGACAGGTGCACAGGAAAGGGGTCTGCTGTGCTGGGCAGTGTCAGAGGGAAAAGTTACAGCAGAGGTTGAGATGCCTTTGGGTGCTGAGATTTCTCAAGTAGGTGTCTTCCTCCTGCACCCCCACCTGTCCTCCTGGACCTTAGCGTGGTCCCGCTCTGGCACCACCCCCTTTTCCTTCCAGTACTATGGCAGCAGGTCTCAGGCTGAGGCTTCCCGGCCCTTGTGCTCTGCTCATCTAAGGGAGCATCAGACTGACCTTCCTGGTGGAGCCGACTTCTCCCCTCTAATCTAGGGCTCACCGGGGGCAAGCTGCAGGTTTGATTTTATAGCTGTGGTCTGCTGTAAATCTTTTGCTGTTGGTTTATTCCAAAGTCTTCAGGGATTTTTGGCATTACTGGGTCTGACAGACCTCACCTCCTCGTTCAAAGCCTGTCATTGTGCATTTAAAAGATGACAACTTTTAGCTTATAGTTAGTGGGGCTATTGTAGCATCAGGGGAAAGCAAATCCCAAAGTGCTTTTTGTTCCTTTAAAAGATCGAAAAGTCATTTCGTTAAGCAACACAAATAAATTGAAGTGGGCAGTTAATTAGCTAGCAGACTTGAGAAGGTACACAGTGTAGTGGTGACTCTTGACAGAGGAGAGGAAGGAAGTTCACCCTTCTCTGAAAATAAGAACAGGAGCTGAGTCCCAGAGACTCCTCCATCCTGCTGTGAAGGACGGGAGGCTGAGGGAAGGAACTGAAGGAGGAAGAGGTTCTTGGGCCCAGGGAACACGTCGAGAGAGGGCTGCCAGAGTCACCCCAGTGGGGCCCTTTCACAGAGGAGGCACAGCCCAGAGGGCTTCCCAAGGTCCCCAGGTCGTCATGAGAGGACAGCAGGTTTTCTGCTCCCCAGAAGCGCCCCAGTCCTGCCAGGATGCAGAGGAAATGAGCACAGACTCCCAGACCCACGGAGCCCTCCAGCTCAGCACACGGTCTTCCCGTTTCTTTCCCTTGCCTTTCTCAGAAGCTCAGACTGAAAACCCTCGACTTCCTCTTACGCACACCACCTGCAGCGGGTATTGGGATCTCATCTCGCCCTCAGAATGTGTCCAGAATCTTTCCCCGTCGCACTGCTATTTTACTACCACCTCCCTAATCAGAGCCACCTATTATCTCTTCTGTAATAATCCAAACAGCCTCCCATGAGGCCTCCCCACTTCTGTCTTCATCTTTCTAGGGTCTCTTCGAGGCACAGCAGCTGGAGCGAGGTCACTGCTGGTGCAGTCTTGCCTGGCTGTGCTCCCTAAAACCCGCCCATCACCCCAGCCTTCCTGGTCTCTTTAGCCCGCATGGAGCGGTGCCCAGCACACGCAGGAGTGTCGGCTGCTCTCTGTCCCCCTGCAGGCAGGGGTTCTGTCTGCCGTTTGGGCTTTTTCTTCACTGTTGTATCACCAGCAACTAGAGCTTTATAGCCATGGGATAAATTGTTGAATGAGTACACTATGCTGAACATGGAAGTTTTAGAAAGGGAGGAGCTCCTAGAAATGACTCTCAGCTGGGCAGGTTGGCACATGCCTGTAACCCCAGCACCCTGGGAGACTGAGGCAGGAGGACTGAAAATTTGAGACCAGCCTGGGTAACCGAGTGACTTAGTGAGACCCTGTCTAAAAATAAAAAATAAAAAAGGGCCGCGGATGTAGCTCAGTGGGAAGGCCTTGGTTTAATCCCCAGTACTGCAAGAAACCAAATAAACAAAAAAACTAAACAAACTTCTTTCATTTATTCATTGAGTTTTAATTAAGTACCAGCTTTGTGCTTATGTCATACTTGCCATGGCGGAAGGACCAACGATCTTACACACTGAGCATATAATATAAAATACTGCCGGTGGAGACTGTCTTCTCTCCACTTCTTCCGTCTCTTCTGGATGGAAGGTTATTCCGTGGAGCTTTCTCCACCTGACTGCCCAAGCAGGAGCTTAAGGCCACAGAGTCTGTCCTCCCCTTAGCAGTGGTTGCAGGGGCTCTAATGGATGAGATGCGTTTCAGGTGGACTTGGAAAAATAGCAGTTTTCATTAAGCACAAGATATTCAATTAAAGGAAGGTGAATAGCTCATTCAGGGAAGTTGTCATTTCTATTTCTTCACTGTTGATCTCGTCCATCTCTCAAAACTCAAGCTGAGTGTCTCCCAGCTCAATTAAGATCACGGTGGACAGCAGGTCAAACAGTGGAAAGTGTGTTCTTTCTCTTCTTTTTTCTTGTTCTTGTTCTCATTCTCTTTCT
>PVJO010018779.1:0-35850 GCA_004026905.1 Hystrix cristata
TGCAGGTAACCAGTGCTACCCGCTCGGGAAAATAAATGCGTGTTGGCTTGGGGCCCTCGCCACGGGCCTGAACACCAGTCACTTTTCCAGATGGGGCAGGTGAGGGAGGAAGAGTGGGGCATGGAGAGCAGGTGGACACTGGGATGCAGATGTGGGAATAAAGTTTCAGCGAGGGTCCCGGAGGTTCCACTTGATCTCCGACAGTAACATGCTAAGAGTCACTTTGCTGCCGCTAACATCCCATTCATCCCACCATGCCCAGGTCCCACTTTAAAAATGAGGAAACGAAGACACTCAGTATAAAAGACTTAAGAATTACAAAACTGTGGGTCAGAGCTAAGATTCAGACCCAAAGAATTTAATTTCAAAACATGCTGGGCACAGTGGTGTACTCCTGTAATCCCAGCACACAGGAGGCTGAGGCAGGAGCATTTCCATGAGTGTAAGGCCAGCCTGGGCTATATAGTGAGTTCAAAACCAGCTTGAACTACAGAGAGACCCTGTCACAAAAAAAAAAAAAAAAAGAAGAAAAGAAAGAAACCATCATGCTCTTGGGCTGGGGGCATAGCTCAGTAGTAGAGCACCTGCCTAGCACACACAAGACCCTGGGTTCAATCCCTAGCACCCTAAGCAAAATCCTCACACTCTCATCAGTATGCTACCAAAGGCTTGAAATTGCTAGCACCTGAACTAATAAAACGACAACAGTGATGGAGAGGTAGGGAGACATTTTGAGATTCAGGAAGTAAAGTGATGGTGTGGGGGAAGGACCGTGGAATTTAAGGCAGAGGGCAATCTAATTTGACTCTCAGACTTCTGCCTTAACTGGGAAGTTGATAGGCTAATCACAGAAATGGAAAATACAGAACTCTAGCGGAAAAGAGAGAAAGGGCCGTTCACTTCATGTCTGCCACGTAGGTGAGACAGAAAGAATAGCCAGGAGACAATCAGAGATGCACGTCTGGAGCTTGACAAAGAGATCTGGGCTGGAAGTGTAGATTTTAGAGTCAACAGGCGGTAAAGGCAATGTGACTTGGGGCTGAGAGCACAGTTCCAGGGGACATCAGAATTTAGGGAGAAGAACACCAAAAGCATGCAGCTCTAGAGAAGACTGAGGAAGATGGTCACGAAGCTAAAATACCAAGAGAGAGGAGTTATGGAACCTCAGCAGCGAATCTTAGCACGCCAAAATTGGCTTTAATCCCACTAGAAAGCAAACTCGGCTGGGTGTGGTGGTACACACCTGTAATCCCAGCATTTGGGAGGCCGAGGCAGGAGGATCACCATAAATTTGAGGCCAGCCTGGGCTATACAATAGTGAGTTCAAGGCCAGTCTGGACTATATAGCGAGACCTTGTCTCAAAAAAATCAAAACAAAAGGCAAACTCTACGAAGCCATAGGGCATATCTGCTTTGTTCAGCAGTGTATCCCCAATGTCTAGAGGCCTGGCAAGTTATAGACGGTCATAAACATTTCCTGAATGAATAAGAAAGGAAACTAACTACCAAATACTACACAAAATTCTGGGAAAACAGAGAAGTAGCCACTTCATTTAGCAACATTGGGTGTCACTGATAATTTCCAGAGGAGGTTCAGTAGAATGGTGGGGCAAACAAAACGGGGATGGCTTAAAAGAATAAACGAGAAGAAAGCTTTTGTGTATTATTTTCTACATTTTGTTTCTTCTGTTTCGCTTTTTGGAAACAGGGTCCTGTTATGTAGCCCAGGCTGGCCTCGAATTTGTGGCGCTCCTCCTGCCTCAGCCTTCAGAGTGCTGGGATTACAGGCACATATCACCACGCCCGGTTCTACTTTTTTTTTTTTAATACAAAAAAATCTCGGACAAGCGGGTAACTCAGAAGTAGAACGCTTGCCTAGCACGCAGGAGGCCCTGGGTCCAGTCTCTAGCACTACAAAAAAAGGAAAAGGAAAAAGTCTCAAAAGTTATGGGAAGTGAGGAAGTGTAGCCACTGACAGAGCCCATTCTTGGATGAAGTTCTGCTATGTAAAAAGAGGAATATGGAAGTGCAATTATAAAAGGCACGCAATCGAAAGGGATTTCCCTTAAAATGGACGAACACCTCGAGTCACCGGGCGCGCCGGGCACAACGCCGGCCACTCTGCAGGCCAACGACGGGACCGTGAGGCGCTGTGGGCCGCGGACTGGCGCTGGAGTCTGCTTTGACGTTGCACAGAGACGGCGAAAGCTCCCACGCCATCGGCTCAAGGACTCCGGACCGCAGCGACAACGGAGGCTTAGGAGGCCAGCCCCAGTCCGCCCTCGGCCACCTCGCGGCTCCCGCCGGCCCCTCCCTAGGCTTCCCGTTCCCAGTGGCCTCGCACGGAGGGGAAGTGACGTCCCAAGCCGCATCCGATTGGCAGAAGGAGAAATCGCTTTGCGGCCGGCACGGAAATCGCTTTCCTTTTGGCTTCCGCTCTTGACCCATGTGAGCGATGCAGGCTGCCGAGATGAACGCGATGCGGGCTGCGGAGGGGTAAGGAGTAAATGGGAGGGGGGTTCAGGGCCTCCTCGGGGGCCGAGTTCCCTGTCTTTTTAGGAGATCGGAGACACCTTTCAGCAAACACCAGTTGCTCCTTTCACGAGACCCCACTTACTATTACTGCGGTCCAGCTTCTAAAGCCCTTTTCATTTCATTTCATTCGTCCCCTCGGTTTCCCAGCTTTTTGTCTACATCCCGGTCGGTCTTGGCGCAGGCTCTCCCTCGGCAGCTAAGTTAATATGTTTCACTTTCCTCGTCACGTGACCCCTCTTCTGCCTCTGCAGCAGCCGGCTTTAACCTCCGCGGGCGCGGTCCGTGTTCCGCCGGACTCAGCCACCACATTTTCGCGACCCCCTGGGGTTTTGTGTGCAGGTCCCCCACCGTGGGGAAACTAAATGTAGTACGTTTGGTTAATGTTTACCTTGAAATACCACGTGTACTGTTAGGTAATAGTAGATCTCTTTCTGGGTATCAGTTAAGCAACTACTTTGCCTAGAAAAATGGCTTACTCTGTTGCTTTCCACCAGTGCCCTTTTTCCCCATTCTTGGAAACACTTGATCAAGATAACCTTTTTGAGTGCGCTGAACCTGTCAAGGTGTCTAATGTGTGGAGGATGCCTAAAAATATTCATCATTAACTGCCTTGCCTCAGGAGCCGGAAACAGCGTCTTTGGCCACCTCACCTAGGGTCCCACTTCTTTCCATGCACTTTATATGGGTATCACCAAGCACTGCTTACTTCAGGGGTGATGCCTGACTTTAAATTGGTCTAAAGTTAATGTCCTCACAAATTTCCAAAGGTGTTTATACTGCTTGGTTTGTACCTCTCTCAATGGATAGGACTATTATTATTACTATTACTTTTTTTGGTGGGGGTACGCGTTTGCCATACGTAATACACTCATTATGGGGAGTTGATACATATAGATAGCACATTTTAAGTCCTTTTTATTTCCTCTCTCCTCCATCTGTACATTGAGATAAGGCTATCTGTGCAGAGAACTAAAGATACAATGTATTAGAGATTGTTTCAATAGAATAAAAGTTGTTTTAAATGCTAATGTTTCTGTTACGTTTTTTTAAACAGCCTTCTGGCTTTGAGCCAGCAAGAAGAACTAGTGGATTTGTCAAACAACTACCCCTTGAGTGCCAGTGAAGATGAGGTGGGTAACAGCTGCTAAACCCCCATCAAAATTAGAGTAGACAACACATTACTGAGAAAAAAAAAAACAGTTGGGAACATTATATAGTGTATTTGTTCTGCTTTCACAAGTAAATTACAGTTAGTATTTCATGTATAAGATACTGTAATTAAATGCCATCAGAGTTTGAAAACTACTTGAATTACAACATTATCTTCAAGTTGCTGAAATATAGTTTATAGCACCAAAACACATTTCCAAGTCTGAATTTCTGTAGAAATTTGATTATCTGACTGCAATATACACATGTATTTTTTTTACACATATATTTTAAGGTAAATCTCAAACAGATACTGTAGGAATTTTAAATTTATTCCCCCCAAAAAAACTACTTAGTTGTTTTTTTTTTCTTAGTGTGGGAGTATGCACACAGACCACTTATTTTAATAACAAGGAGCTGGGGTTTTTTTTTTGTTGTTGTTGGCCTTTTCTCCCCCCACCCCCGTGGCGGTTGTTTTCCCAGTAGGAAAAGCTACCTTGGTAATTGAGGCTATGATTTACTCTGTATGCCAGGGTTTCTGTGTCAGATCACAACTATTTATCCTATACAGATACATCATCTTTTTAAACCCTTTTCTTCCACAAACAAGTTAGAACAGAGGCGTGACATTAGCTCTCAAGTTACCAAGGATTTATGTTCCTTAAAGTGAGGGAGTTCAGATTTTGAAGTTCTTTGAGCTTGGGCTAGAGTGTTTGTGCACAAAACTTCATCACATTGCCCAGTCCTCCAGCCACCAGAAGAACCAGGGCTTTTATACTGGCCTCAGTTTCTGTGTTGTCTTTTCCTTCCCTTTATCATGCTAATGGTTTTTCCTTTTCTGTGTCTAGGGGGATAGTGATGGAGAGAGAAAGCATCAAAAGCTTCTGGAATCAATCGGTTCTCTTAATGGAAAGAATAGGTAACATTCCCATCGGCTCAGGCAGATTATAACTAGCTGGCTCAAAATTAGACTTCTCTGCAGTTAACATTTTTTGAGTGCCTGATATAAACATCTTAACATAGTGTCTGGTGTAGAGTAAGCATTATATAATTGTAAACTATCATTACCCTTACTGCTATTATTGTGTTAAGCCTTCACACATTGAAATCCTTATTTAATCCACATTTTAAAATCTTTTGAGCTGGGTGCAGTGGCACATACCTATAATCCCAGCACTTGGGAGGCTGAGGCAGGAGGACCACTGTGAGCTCAAAGCCAGCCTGGGCTGCATAGGGAGACCCTATCTCAAAAAAAAAAAAAAAAAACCTTTTGAAGCATTATTTATTACTTATCCCTATTAGAAAATTTAATTGAATTACTCCCAAAGTCACCCAGCTCATAAGAATCAGATCCAGGATTCAAATCCAGATGTGTTTGAATCCAAATCTAGTGTGTTTTCTATTTTGTTTCCTTCGTACTGCCTTGTGTTCCCAACGGGCTGATTCTACATAGGAAAGAAGATGAAAGTTAGACTACCAAGTCCCTATTAGGAGATGTACGGATTGCTTTGTGGCAAAAGCTGAGCCTAGAAGAAAAATGCATGAAACCAAAGACTTCTTTGAAGAGAGAAGTGTCCGTTGCCCCCCAGAAGTGTGCCCTTTTCTTTTATGTTGTTTTGCCTAATTTTAGGTGGAAATTGGCCGAGAGATCCGAGGCTAGTTTGAAGGTGTCAGAGTTCAATGTCAGTTCTGAAGGTAAGTTGAAACAATGGAAGATATCTGTGCATGGCAGCTTATGGGTACAAAATCCTAGTGGTCACCTCAGCCCCTGGAAGCTGCTTTTAATGTGATTACTGTTGTCACACGATAAAGGTTCACCTCTGAGAGCGGCTTCAGAAGGGAGGTCAGATACCCTTGAGTTTCTTCCATTTGTTAGAAGAAAGCCTAGGAGGCTGGACTCAGTCTTTCATGGCGATTGCTGAGATATCCTGGGACAAAGGAACACGAATGCAGACAGCTGCCTCATGCACACCTGTAATCCCAGCACTCTGGAAGGCTGAGGCAGGAGGATCACAAATTTGAGCCCAAACTGGATAATTTGGAATTTAGTGAGACTCTGCCTCAAAAATATTTAAAGGGCTGGGGACGTAGTTCAGTATGGAGGACCTGGGTTGAATCCCTAGTACTGGGGAAAGAAGACAGCTGCCTCTTAGTCACACTAAGTATGACTCTTTAATGATCACAGTTTCTTTTCTTTGATGCAGTATTGGGGATTAAACCCGGGGGCATCACTGACCTGTGTCTCTAGCTTTTTGCTTTTTCTTGAAGACAGGGTCTTGTAAGTTCCCTAGGCTGGGCTCAGACTTATGATCTTGTTGCCTCGGCCTCCCGAGTAGCTGGGGTTACAGGGGCCTGCGCCACTGTGCATAGCAGGATTTCATTTGTATTTCAGTTCTCGTAACACTGAGAACAGACAGATAACTCTCATTGGTTGGTGCTCAGAGAAGTCAGGTTACACATTCAAAGGACCTCATCTAGAATGGTGGTGGTAAACCTATGGCAGGTGGGCCACAGTGGGCTGTTTGTGTCATTGAAAACTAAAAGGTTCGCCAGCACTGACCTAGAACAATGTTTTTCAAGTTTTTTCTTTTTTTTTTTTTTCATGCTGGGGATCGAACTCAGGGCCTTGTGCTTGCAAGACAAGCACTCTGACCACTGAGCTAAGTCCCCAGCCCTCAACTTTTTTCTTTATGGTTTCTCTGAGAAGCCTTGTAAGGTTTTTTTTTTTTTTAAACCTCAATGCCTCCCCCTCCAGGAAGTCAATAAAGATTAAGTTTTTGGGGTTTCTTTGGTTTGGTTTGGTTTTTTGAAACAGGGTCTCAGGTCTATGTAGTTTAGGCCAGCTTCCAACATGCAGTGATCCTCCTGCCTCAGCCCCCCAGGTGCCAGGATTACAGGCATGCACCATTTCGTCCAGTTTAAGGATTAAGATTGTGTTGGACACATTGAGCCCTGGCAGTAAATAAAAATTTTGTAATGTCTAAGATTTCTTTTCACATACCCTCCCCAAGAACCAGTTTTCACAGCCTGGTCGTTGGGGTGGGTAAAGGGGAAACATCATCCTTGTTGCAAATACATGATCTAGTAAATGGCAGAGTTGAAATTTTGACCTCACACCAAAACTAGCTGTCAATTTTATCACCGTAGTCACAATTTACACAATTTAGGTAGCGCAAATGAGGTTTGTGTTTGTAGTAAACCAATTTAACCTCCCAGAGCAAGTAACAGTGTATCTATTCCAAGACCCATTTAGTAGATACTGTGCTTCTATGAAGTCTCAGTAGCCCGAGCTAAGGTGACAGTGAAGAGTAGGACATGGTCACGTGGGCCTGGCATTGGGGGCAGAGTTTGAGACTTAAAACAGGATGGTGCAATCAGGGGACTGTGTGGCTGCTTTAGATTGGTTCGTCATGAAAGGTCCCTAAAGAGGCAAAAGTGAAGCTGAGGTCTGAATGACAGGAGATGATGCAAAGATGGGAAGAAGCAGTGCAGGCAAGGGGACACCTGTGGAAAGAACACTGCGGAAACAACACAGCATGTGGAGCACTAGGAAGAAGGCTGGTGTGACTAGAGCACAGCAGAGTGACACGAAGTTGGAGAGGCAGACAGGGACCACACCCCATATCCTGTGTCATTTAGCTTGGCAAGGTTCCACGTGCACTGGGAGACCACTGGAAGATTTTCAGCAGGACCGTGACGTGCTGGATACACATTTTTAAAAGATCGCTTTGGCTACTGTGCAGAGAACGAATTGTAATGGGGCAAGAGTGGAAGCGGAGAGGCCAGGGGAAAAGAAGTGACTATCGGAATATTTTTCTCCTCTCTTCTATCCTCCAGCACATGTAGGGATGTAGGAGAAGGATGGTGTCAGGATTGCTAGGAATTGGGGATTGAAGTAAGAGAATCATTCCTGCTTCCCTGCACATTTGCTAGTCAGCAGCATTTTCTACTGAGGCCATTCCCTACATTATATCGAGATTTTTGCCTTCTCGATCTGACCAGAAACGTTGGCTTTTTCACAGGATCGGGAGAAAAGCTGGTCCTTTCAGATCTTCTTGAGCCTGTTAAAGCTTCCTCTTCATTGGCTGTTGTGAAAAAGCAGCTGAATAGAGTTAAGTCCAAGAAGACTGTGGAATTGCCTCTTAACAAAGAGGAGGTCGAAAGGGTAAGTTACTGAGAATGAGTTGTTACAGAGAAGAAAGTGAATAGACAAGGGAAAATAAGGTGATGCAGAGGGAGGGGAAAGGCCTAGAAAATGGGAGAAGGGAGAATTATGATTTCCTCCCCAAGGACAAGATTAAAAAGCTAGGAACAGCCAGGCATGGCGGCACATGTCTATAATCCCAGCACTCGGGGAGGCTGTGGTGGGAGGATCACAAGTTCAAGTGCAGCCTGGACAGTTTAGCAATTTAGCAAGACCCTGTTTCAAAAATAAATTTAAAGGTGCCGGGGACGTAGCTTAGAGTGAAAGCTCCCTGGCTTCAACCCCCAGTACCACCAAAAAAATTTAAATAAAATAAAACTAGGGGCAGTTGCAGTCCTGAGAATAAGCAGCAGTTGACCTCTAGCATTCTGATGCTCTGTCGGGTTAAGAAACATTGCCTCCTGATCACTTATTTGTCTTTTGAGTTTAATGCATAATCTCATGGCTCTTTCCTTTTATGTACTGTACTTTGCTTCAGATCCACAGAGAAGTGGCTTTCAATAAAACATCACAGACCCTCTCCAAATGGGATCCTGTCGTTCTGAAGAACCGGCAAGCTGAGCAGCTGGTGTTTCCCCTGGAGAAGGAGCAGTCAGGCTCTGTTCCCATTGAACACGTGTTTAGAAACTGGAAGGTGAGTATGACAAAATAAAGCTGAGCCTCAAAAGGTGAGATTGTACAACTTGGAGTTTCAGACCCTGCAACTGATTTGAATAAACATATTAAGCCTGAGTAACAGTTTAAGACATTTTAGTTTAGTGATCAGAAAGGGAGAAAGGTACTGGGTGTGATGGCACACACCTATAATCCTGGCTAATCGGGAGGCCAGAGGCAGGAGTATTGTAAGTTCAAACTAAGCCTGGGCAATTTAGCGAGACCCTGTCTCAAGTATAAGGGAGGAGGTTGTTGGGCGAGGATATAGCTCAGTGGTAGAGCCCTTACCTAATAGCAGGCACAAGGCCCTTAATACTGCAGGAAAAGAAAAGGAGAAAGGTGGCTTATCTTCATTGTCTGTCATACAATAGTCAGTCCAGTAGCTCTATGGTCATTTTTCGTTCAGTTAGAACATACAGTACTTGGCCATTTCCAAGCTTTTTTGTTAATATCTGACTGCCAAGATCGAGGGAGGCTGCTATGGTTTCCTTCTTAGCCCCTTGTTTTATTGTGCTGGGTGGTAGAACCGAGGGCCTCTTGCATGCTAGGCAAGCACTCTACCACTGAGCTCTTAGCCACCTGTTTTTTTAAAAATCACTTCAAACCACATTCTGATCCTAGGGAAATCAGGAGCTTAGCATCATTAGCAATTCCCCGGTGAAGATACAGTCTGTGAACAAGCACTTTAAAGTTGTCAGTGGTATGAAGTCTGTAAGGGGCCAATCTGTCTTAAAGAAACATAGTCAAAAGCAGCAATGGCCAAACCATGAATGGATGCCTCTTTATGCTTCTCCTCTATGCTTTCTAGAAACCCAGGAACGATGATGTCTTATATATTGGGAAATTGAGCTAATGAAAGTTAATCAAAATAAAATTGCTTGCCATGATAGCTAGAAATTGAATAGTCACTTAGGATGGGGATAAACTCTATTTTTTGATGTTGTTTTTGAAGTCACTACCATTCTCTTTCTAGGATGCTTCCTTTTCCACATGAAAAAGAGATCAGGTATAAAGTGTGGCTGCAGAATGAAGGGAGACTTTAGGAAGAGGTAATACAATTTGCAGGTTCAAAAATAAAGTATAGACAATATATAGTGATGAGTCTGGCCCCACCCATCCCTATCTGCTCATTTTTACCCCCACACCCACCTAGAAGTAACTACTTTGATAAGTTTTTTATTGTTGTTATTGACTTAAGAGTTTTTATATAGATATGCATATTTGCCTCCTTTTTTAAATTGGAAAAGGAGTGGTATGCCACCACGCACCTCTGTTCTCCGCCTTGCTTTTCCAAATGACAGTGTGAGCTCGGAGACTGCAGGAAGATGCCAAGTTGATTATTAAAGGCAAGATAGCGGGAAAGGAGGTTGCACTGAGAATGACGCGACCTGTTCAGGATGGAGCGGGAACCAGACGCCGTATTTTGAGTATATTATGCCCCCGATTTATTTATTTATATTTTGAGATTTATTTTTGAGAAATTATGCCAGTGTGACACAAAAATACAGAACGGACTAGTTCAGGGGGTGCATTTTGGCTAGCAACGCCCCAGTCTCCTTACAACTTAGAGTACAAAGCAGCTGGGATCCGTGTGCACTAGGATTTCTGGAAATTGAGAATCTAAAAAAGTCTTCACTATAATTTTGACCTGTTTCCTAAAATTTCATTGAATTGTAGCTGAAAGGAGTTAAATGGGATAATGTGTGAGAAAGCATTTATGAACTACAAAGTGCTGGAAATGATGAATGGTAACTTCCTCCACCCTCCCCCTTCCCTCTATGAGTGGACACTGGCATTTCCCAAAGCCTTCTCTAAAGTTTAGACAGTACTGCAAGCCCTCCCTGGACATTAGAGAGTCACATGGTACACTAGCATTTTAAAGGCTGGAAACAGATAATGAAGGCGCCTGTTGGACCTAATCTGACCCAGGGTATACAAACTGATTTTTTTTTAATTTTTAATTTTTTGGTTTTTTTGGGGGTGGTGCTGGGGATCAAACTCAGGGCCTTGTGCTTGCAAGGCAGGCACTCTAACCACTGAGCTAAACCCCCAGCCCCTATTTTTTGGTTTTTTGAGATAGGCTCTCACTATGTAGTTCATGCTGGCCTTGAACTTACTATGTAGCTCAGGCTGGCCTCGAACTCACAGCTATCATCCTGCCTCAGCCTCCTGAGTGCTGGGATTACTGGCATGCACCACCACGCCGGCTCAAACTGATGTTATAGAGTTGAATTTTAGGCTTTTTAGAAATGAGTTAAATCTTGTTATGGAGCTGGTGTCCACTCCCGTCTCTACCTTCTCATCATCTTCTGCTGAAACTTCTCTCCAAGGGAATTAGCAACAGGCCTCCAAATCCATACATCCCAAGCCCTCTTCATCTTCAACCTGTAGGGCAGCACTCTCTCCTGCTGGGCGCGGTAGGCCATGCCTGTGATCCCACCTGTTTGGGAGGCTAAGGCAGGAAGATCACAATTTTGCGGCCAGCCTGGGCAACACCTTTAGTGAGACCATCTCAAAATTAAAAAAAAAAAAAAATTTAAAGGGCTGGAGATGTACCTCAGTGGTAGAGTGCCTTTGTGTTCTGTGACATACTCCTGGTCACAGACATAATTTATGACTTTTCTTGGGACTTTTTATTTTTGCTCCATAAACCCCATGACTGGGTTGGTTGGTCAGTTGGTTGTTTGGGTTTTTTGGTTTTTTGCAAGCTGGTTTATTTATTTTCATTTACATTAGAAAATAAGATGACCTCATTGCTTGATTGTACGTGCATAAGGGTAGGTACATGAGTGACAGAATCATTCCAGGTAGCATTTCAGACAGCTCTGTTCAATCATTTATAATCAGCAACCTGTGTTTCATATGCCCGGGACAGCAATTTATTGAACAAGTGCAAATATTAAGTCTCTCCTCAACTTCAGTTCCATCTGAGATAAAGTTTAATATAAGCTTTTGTCACTCACAGTCTATTTCCACTTAGAGTGCTCCATTTTGTACTATGTCATCAGCACACAGTTGTTATGTGTATGAGTTTTCTGCTGCTGTGACAGATCACTCCAACCCGGGTCCTGAGGTTCTGGAGGAATTAGTCCCATGAACTTGGCCAAAGTCACAATGCTCGCAAAGCTGGTTCCTTCCTTCATCGTGTGATTGTTGGTAGTAGAACGCGGTTCCTTGCAGTGGTAGGGCTGAATTCTCCATTCCCTGCTATTAGAGACCACCACCTTCCTAGGTCTGTGGTCCTTCCCCTACAGCCAGCCATGCAGGCAAGTCCCTCTCAGGCCTCCAGTCCTTCCTGCCTCTTCTGTCTCCCAAGACTCCTGCCTAGACAAACCTGGAAGACCCTGATGGGAGGCCACTGTCCTCCTTACCTCACTGTTTCCATAGCATCTGACTTTTCCTAATAAAAAAGCTAAAACTGATAGTGAGGAAGTATAGTGATCCAGATGATGGCACCCCCTCCCCCCATTTCTATCACCTGCCAGCTTATGGCCAGCTTGACTTCACTTATACCTGCCAACTCCTCGGGTATTTTTTTAGCAAATATCCGATATTGTGTGAACTTTTTCAGGAGATATCTCTAGAAAGGCCCATTTTAAAGGAAGCAAAACAAACCATAATGCCATTACCTCACCTAAACACAAGGCTAATTCTTCACCAAGTATGTAATAGTTGGTGTCAGATTTTCCTGGCTATCTCAGAAATCTGATTCAGAGCCCCCTCTCTGTGATAGTGTCCCACCCACCCCACCCTCCAGCAATTCCCTGCTTCCTGCCATGTTGTCATGTCCTGGGTGCTGCTGGTTCCTGGCACCTTCCAAATGTGGCCAGGTGGGGGCTGCTGTTCAGGGGCACTCTGAGTGGCCAGACATGGCCATCATCCACACCATGCACAGACTGCTTGTTCTGTGGCCAGGACCTCTCAAAAGAACTGTGATGAATGACGTAAGACGGGTCACCTCAGCATCTCACTCTCCAGCAGGACAAGGCAGTATGGTGCAGCCTCTGTGACTGTGGCTCAGACCTAGAGGCAGCCCTTCCCCAAGTGGCTCAGCTCCTGGGCTGGTCACACAGCTAATCTCCATTCTGTCGTCCTGCGTGCTGGCTGTACTTCTCAACATTACATCACTGCAGACTTTCGGGTGTGCAGGTGCCACAGGTGCCACAGGAACAAGGACAGAGACCCAACAGCAATCGTGCTGTCCTACCTCTTGGCTACAATCTTTCACCTACTAAGTCCAACTGGACCCAAGTGGCCAAAGCGGGGCCCTGTAATGTGCTATAGGTGGTGCCGTCCTTAGGCTTGCGGAGGCTGTCCAGGTGCTGACCAGGGCAAAGATGCAAGGGGGCACATGGGGACAACAGGGCCTTCAAAGCAGAGGCAACAAAAACTTACTTCTCAATGCCCAGAAAATGTGAAGTCTAGCTAGGACAGAGAAACACAAAGCTGCAGGATCGTCCAGAAGTTAGAGGGCAGAACAGTTGTGTGAGGGCTTCTGAGAGATACCGACCTTGTAATGGCCATTGTTGGTAGCATTGCTCAAGGGCATGTGGTCACCTAGGCCCAAGGTGCTCACTCTGCACCTGTGGCTAGCAGCTGCTTGGTGACACCATAGTATCCCCAGTTGTATGCCTCATGCGGTGCCTTCAACCTGCAAAGTCCTTCATGTTAATATCCATGTTCTCACAGACAAGCTCTTTGATGCACCTGCCCACCAGAGCAGCATATTGCAAGTGGGTCTCCTCGCTCGTTTTTCTTGTTTACTTTGTCTTTGATTCGTGAGGCAGAGTTGGGCATCCCCTCCTGACACGTTGTAGAAGGGGTAGTGCTTTGCTGTTGGATCTACCAGGCTGCATGAAGAGAACCACCTGCTAGCACTCGGAGAGGGGGTGGCGGGCGAGGGTCCCAGGTAGCCCTGCTGCTTCTACTAACCTGTTTCATGGCACGGTGCTTCCAGGACCAGCGAGCCAACCTTGTGGGTCACAGTGTGGACTGAGCTGCTGCATCTGCTCTCCATTGGCCCCCACAGTGAAGGGCAGCTTCCACTTGGCTTGCTCTCTCACCTCTCTCTCCCTCTGTCACTGGGGCTCAGCTTTGGGATCTCGGTTAGAGGAAGTTTATCCTTTTTCCCAGTTTTCTTTCTCCACAGTGTTGTTGCTGAAAGTCTTCTTGCTTTGGTGTTTTAGAACACCCACCTTTGGGCATCATTCTATTCCTCTCACTTGGTCTTCATTTATACTGCCATCACTTCATTGTCAACTGTCAGTTCCACAGCAGGAAGTCAGCGTAGCCGAGCACTGTGTGTCAGCTGCAGCAGGGCCATGTGTTTGGATCTACCAAGGCTGGGCTGGTAGGCCATAGAGTGGGCTAGTCCTATAAATTTTGTCTCTGCTATGACTACTGGATTCCTATTTTCTATTTTCATCTTCACTGCCCTAATTGAGACCCTTATCACCTTTCACCTGGAACTTCACCCACATCCTCCACACAATCATCAGGATTTTCTTTCCGAAACACAAAACTAATTATTACTTTCCTACTTAAAATCCATCAAAGGCTCCCCAATTAGAGGACAAAATAAAACGCACCCAGCATTTTAACCATACTGGACAAACACGTTTTTCTCTTACATGCTACTTGTTTTCTGATATCTGTTTTGCTTACACTCGTTTCTATTTAGGTTTTTTCCTCTCCTGAAAGGATGATACCTAGGCCTCAAAGCCTAATTCAAAAAGTCACTTCCTTGCCCAACTCATCCACCTCCCTCCCAATCAGAATTAATGGTTCCTTCCTCCATGTTTGCCCCTATAAACTCACATCTAACCTCTTACATTGTTAGTAGCATATGTGTCTCTATGCTCTGGAAGGCTGCAAGCTCTATGAGGACAGGAACTATCTTAATCAATTGTGTATTCCTAGCACCTCCCACAAGTGCCTGGAATGTAGCTGCAATCGATAAATGTTGGTAAATTAAAGGGAGATTACGACATTGTAATGTAAATCACTTTGCAGCGTGATTGATCACTACTGCAAATACTAAAAAGGGAGGAACATGCACCTTTACTATTCAGTGGAACAGGTTTATGGCTAAATCAATAGCATCGTGTAGCATGTGATGATGTGTGTTTATATGTTTGTCCAGCTATTTGTAAGTTTAAGACCAACCATGATGTATATGGATATTGAACAAAAACATGCACAATATGTGTGTGAGGTTTGAAATTGACTCTGTTGCCTAGGGCTGTCAGTGCCTTGGCAGGGTAGACCATGGCATGATCAGCCTATTGTTTTAGCCGTTCTCACAATGTCAGTCAAGCAGCAAATGGGGTCTTTTGCTAACATGTGGAATAAATGGTTTACAGTTCATTCATTTTATACATATAGACACTACCCACCATGCAAAGTTAGGCAGAAACTGAGGAATTAGAGCCAAAGTTAGAAGGTACTTAAATTTGTGTGGGTCTTTTTTTTTTTTCTTTTGCATATGTAATGTTTTATTGGTATATGTTTGTGAGATATAATAATTACGATCATCTTGGGAAGGAGTAGTTAAATTTGAACTGTCAGGAAGCAGCCTAATTGCATGATAGTCTTTTTTTTTTTTTTTTTTTTAGTGTATGTGCTGCCGAAATCATATTTTTTAAGGCAGTGTTCTTTTTGTGAAGAAATTAAAACATATCCTGCCATAAGCTAAATTTGTAGAATGTCCTGAGAATGCCATGTTTTTCCTTTCATCAGTAATTAATGATACCAAGAACACATACATACATGATTTGCAACAGTTGACTGTGGTTTTAAGAAATCGAGGTTCCCCTTGGAGTCATTATATAGATCTATTTCCTTTTTATACCATCGGTGGTAAATACTGCTTAAGATCTGACCTCTTCTTCCTTCTAGAAGTATTCTTAAAAGAGCTTATGATACGGATCTGAGATTCCTAACTATAAAGTAATAGTTGTACGCTTCAAATACACATACCATTACAAAGACTATTTTGTGTTTGACTCTCAAAACTGTAATAGTCTGGTACATCTGTTTCTCTGTCCTGCCAGCATTTACCTTAATGGCACCCTGCTTAGATTCTTAAGAAAATGGAATTCTGTTTTACATTCTATATTGATAACCTGAACACAGAGTGATCGCCCTCAGTAGAGAGTAGCCTTAGAATCTGGTGGTGGAAGTTGTCTTCCGTTAGAAGACAGTTACAGAAATGTATAGAGAGAAAACTGCAAGAGCACGGCATAAGACTTAAACTGTTTTGTTGCTTCCTTAAGGCAAGAACCCCCCTGGAGCAAGAAGTTTTCAACCTCCTCCATAAAAATAAGCAGCCAGTGACAGATCCTTTATTGACTCCCATGGAAAAAGCCTCTCTCAAAGCCATGAGCCTGGAAGAAGTAAGTGTCATGGGCCCTTTCACACACGCAGGCATGCTGCACTTCTCCCAGTGTTTGCCCTCAAGTCCAGAGTCACCGTACATGTCATTCGTTGTAGGCTAAGATGCGCAGAGCAGAGCTTCAGAGGGCCCGGGCTCTGCAGTCCTACTATGAAGCCAAGGCTCGAAGAGAGAAGAAAATCAAAAGTAAAAAGTAAGGAGGCCTTGGGTCCCACGGATGAAAATGATGTGGCTAACGATGAGTTCTTTGACAGTTCGGGTTGTGTAAAAGAAGTCCCAGATAGTGTTATGGCGCATGCCTATAATCCCAGCTACTGGGGAGGCTGAGGTAGGAGGGTCGCATGTTTGAGGCCAGCCTGGGCTACACAGCAAGACTCCATCTCTAAGATAAAGTGTTTAAAAAGAGAGGTCCCAAATAGGAATGACTAGCCTTTATTTCCCCAAAGCAACCTGATAGTTTTGCCTGCTTGGGTAATACTCATTCCTCTGGCTTTGGCTCTGAGGCTTGACTTTGCCAAAAAGAGGACTATTTAATTGTTTTCTCTTCTTTCCTACCTGTTGCTTCTGTGGAACTCTTCCTATTCCTTCCTTGGGCTATAGAAGCAAAAGGGACTCTGCTTGGAAGAAATCTGCATCGGGGCTGGCTCTGGGGACCAAGAGTCCAGCCAATCCTCAGATCCCAAAGTGGATTGCTACAGTTAGCCAGCTGTGTGATAGCTCTTCTAGAAATTCAGAGGGAAAACCCTTGGATAGCACAGGCACTTTGGTGTCTGGCGTCAGTGCTTCAGCTGAATCTCTTAAATTCTTCCCTCCTATCCTTGTCTGCCTTATAGGTATCACAAAATCGTAAAGAAAGGAAAAGCCAAGAAAGCCCTAAAAGAGTTTGAGCAGCTCCAGAAGGTCAATCCTACTGCTGCGTTGGAAGAACTGGAGAAAATTGAAAAGGCCAGAATGATGGTAAGGCTGCCTCTTGCCTCTCGCCCCTGTGAGCCAACTTTCCCTGGAAGGTGCTAAAGATCTCATTCTGTCCTTCCTTTCCAGGAGCGAATGAGCCTTAAGCACCAGAACAGTGGGAAATGGGCCAAGTCAAAAGCAATCATGGCCAAATATGATCTGGAGGTAAGAGACCATGAGGGTAAAAGAAGAGATGAAATTGGAGGAAGGAAAGCGACAATCTATAATGGCATCAGAAAAATCACCACGGCAGAGAGGAAATGATCAGAAACAAGGTGGAAAAAGAGAGATGAAAGGGAGACAGTATTGAAGGCAAGTCCCGTAAAGCAGAGAGGAGCTTTTTTAAAATTGTGTTTCACATGTTAATTTCTTGAGGACAAAGAATTTGTCTTCCATTTTATTCCACAGCTATTGACGTAGTGATATATGTGCAGTTTAAACATTAGACATCAGTAAAACATACTTAACAAGTTAAATGGAGATGGGGCAGCTTTAAGAAATGGACCAGGGTTGTGCACCCCTGTAATCCTAGCACCCTAGGATACTGAGGCGGGAAGATCACAGGTTTGAGCCCAGCCTGGGCAACATAGCAAGATCCTGTCTCAAAATAAAAGAGGGGGAGTGTGGCTCAGTATGAAGGCTCTGGGTTTGATCTCCAGTACCTCAAAAAAATTTTTAAAAAGAAAAAGAAATGGACCAGGAAAGGTGTTAACTGTGGTCACTAATGACAGGGCTCTCTGGTGCTGTAACTCTTTTCCTCCAGGCTCGCCAAGCTATGCAAGAACAGTTGGCTAAGAACAAAGAACTGACACAGAAACTCCAGGTCGTCTCAGAGAGTGAGGAAGAGGAGAAAGGTGTAGAAGAGGAAGAACTCCTTGTCCCTGATGTGGTGAATGAAGCACAGATGTGTGCAGATGGACCAAATCCTTGGATGCTCAGGAATTGCAACAGCGATGTAAAAGAAGGTGAAATCCCGAAGGACCCTGAACAGCCCCCTGAGCCCATGGTCCAGGAGTCTTCGGAAAGTGAAGATGAAAGACCGGCAGCAGAGGAAGAAACTCTGTTGCATGAATTTGAGGAAAGGCGATCCCTCAGAAAAAGATCCGAGCTCAACCAGGATGCTGAGCCAGTGGGCAGGCAAGAGACAAAAGGTGAGCTGCAATGAAGTAGGACAACTTGATACTGTTAGGGGTGGACTGTAAGAGAAAAGCCAAGTGCCCACTCATGCATGCTGCCTAGTGATTAGGCTCTGGGGACTTTCAAGAGTGTGCTGGGTTCCTCAAGTGAAATTAGGTTCATAATAACTATTTTTCTTCAAAGGCATTTAACAAGCAGTCACCTGTATAACTAAACAGTGTGGTTGTGCACATTTTCTGCTCTGGAGGCTTTAGTCTTCAGAAAGACCTACACCATCTTTGAAGTAGGGGCACAACTTAGCATTCCTGGTACCTGCAAATCACAGAAAGACACATCCAATAGGATGGTAAATCTGAAAGTCCGCTCACACTTACACATGCAGGTGGCTTTTGAGACATCATAAAACTTCAAACTCCTGGAGTTTGTCTTGCTTGTAAAGTAGGAGTGGCATCTTTAGCATTTCATAATGCTAGATTATTTGTGTCTAAGATATAGGGCGAGTCTTTACAAGAATGAATAACTCCACAGGCTGCCTGCTAAATTAGAATTGTGGTTCCATGCTCAGACTTTGTGAATGTTTTCTACTTGTTATTCCCTTGGCTATCTGTGCAAATTCTCAGGCCCGATTTGATTTTATAGAGGAACAATACATACAAATGACAGCGAAAATCTCTTTCACGTGGTAAAGTTTTATTTTATGAGGCTGTCATTTAGAATGCATTGTGAGGAACTTTACTTAAGTGCTCTCTGCTGGAGATTTCTGGGGACAAATAGTTATAAGTAGTCATTTCTGGGAGGATTTTGGAAAGAAGCACTGTAGGCTGAGATTGTAGGCTGGTCTCTGTATAACCACAGGACAATAGCTGTGTCCTGAGCCCACTCAAAAGCTGGTCATCGGGGCTGGGGATTTAGCTCAGTGGTTAGAGTGCTTGCCTTGCAAGCACAAGGCCCTGAGTTCGATTCCCAGCACCAAAAAATTAAATAAATAAATAAATAAATAAATAATAAATATAAAAAAGCTGATTATCTACCCAGGCACAGTAGCACGCAACTGTAGTCTCAGCTACCAGGCAGGTCGAGATAGGACGATCACTTGAGCCTGAGGAGTTCAAAGCCAGCCTGGAGAATATAGCAGGACTCCATCTCTTAAAAGAAAAAGAAAAACTGATCATCCAGCTAGATGCGTAGAGCTGTTGGTTGTAGTATGAACTTTTGAAAGGTGGATTTAGATTTCCTTGAATCATAAATAATAGAATGTTCCCAAACCTTCTAAGAAAGTGTCCTACAATATCAGGAAGTCATGTGTCACCATCAAGATGAGCAGGGAAATTTGATTTTTTTGTTTTGAAACTTGATTCTTAGTCCAAAGGCTGGATCTAAGAAGGTGCAGTGGCTTGAAGCCAAAGCTGGAGAGTGGGATCTACTTGGGAATGGATCCTGGGAGCGGGGGCAGCTTGAGTCATTGCAAAGGGCAGTTCAGAAGTACTGTGTGTTTCGGCAGTGTTTCCCTCAAGGCTCTTGAGACCGGAGATGTTTGCTCAGATTTTGCCAGTGGCTGGAAAGTGCAAGCTATATCCACTGTAGAAAGTAGCTACTTATCTCTTCTTGACTAGGCCTCAGCAGATTATGAAATACTCCTTTAAGATATGAAGATTCTTGTGTCAAGACAAAACTATCCCGGAGAAGATTTTTATAAGCAGTAAAGCAAATAATGAAGTTGTATTCAGAAGCAACCTGTTAAAATGGTTCCCCCTCCCCCTTTTTCTTTCTTTCTTCATTTATTTATTTTGGCAGTACTAAGAATTTGAACCCCGGGCCTTTGTACTAAGCTATACCCCTGGTCCTTGTTTTTTGAGACAGGGCTTCACTAACTTGTTCAGGCTGGGTTCAAACTTGCAGTCTTCCTGCTTCAGCCTCCCAGAATGCTGGGATTACAGGCACGTGCCACTACGTCTGGCCAAAATATCTATCTTTTTTAAAGTTTCAAATGTGGGGAGATCTTCCTGAACAGGGCTCAGTAAAACTGGAAAATTAAACCCCTGTCCTAGTTGTACAGTGAGTCACTGGCAAAGCTGGGAACAGGACCCAGGACATCTGCTTCCCAATGCATTGCTTTTTAATTCCTAAACTCCATTACTGCTGCTGGATAGATAGCACTTAGTTACCCCTCCAGGAGCCCCCTCCTAGGGAGTCTTTCCCCATTGTTCCTTGTCAGAATGCCTTCTGTGATGCCTAGCACCCTGAGAGTGCTCAACAAATGCTCATTGATTGGGGAACATCCCAGCTCCTTTGCTGACGGCTCTCATTTCTTCTCCCCAGATTCTAGCAGCCAGGAGGTATTATCCGAATTGAGGGCATTGACTCAGAAACTCAACCAAAAAAAACAGGAATCCAGGAAGCAAGAACTGAGTTCAGCAGGAACTGTTCTCCAGGTCCAGAGAGAAGAATGTGCCCTGGAGGAAGAAGAACCTCTGTTGCTGCAGAGGCCAGAGAGAGCACAGACTCTGGAAGATCTAGAAGATCTAGGCCAAGAAGAATATTCTCAAAATAAGGAGCTTCCCAGATCTGTGTTAAAAGGGGAGCAAATAGAGAAAAACCCAAATAATCAGACTGATACCCCTAAGGGGAAGAAAAAGAAGGAGCAAATGATTGATCTTCAGAATCTCTTAACTACAAAATCACCTTCTGTGAAGTCGTTGGCAGTTCCCACGGCAATAGAGGAATTGGTGAGCAGAGCCAGGGTTGTGGGCCACGGTGGGAGTCAGAGCTGGTGTAGAAAGTGTCTTTCCTTCGGGGGGAGTAGAATCAGCCAAGCTTTGTTTTGCTGGGAGGCAAGATTTAGTAGTTGTGAGGCGTGGAATACTATGGGGCCAGACTGGTCCCACTGAGAGTTTAATAGATGCAAGGATATAGGCGCTGCTGAAAACCCCCACGTCCTAAATTCTGAGCTGCCAAAACCTCCCGGGGTGACTCTAAAACTGCCCTCGGAGGAAGGAGAGAGCCATCCAACATTCTCACCAAATCTTACGCAGGACAATTTGAAGGTGAATCATTGACCTTTTTACTCCACTCAGTAGAAGCTCGAATGGTCCAGGACTCTCCAAATAAGTAACTGAAATTGCTAAAGGTAAGATGTCCTGGTACCTGGTTTTTTAGGGATTTAAGTTGGAGGAAGCCCACACTCCTGCCTCCACCCTGAAGTTTCCTTACTGAAAGTTTAAAATTATGTCAGATGATAATGAGTTAGGTCTATTTACCCCAAAGAGAAGGAAATTGGAGCATGATTGGTTTGTATCGCAAGACCAACATTGTTCAGCACTTCCCCCTAGGGGGCGCTAAAATGTCACAACCCAAAACGTTCGTGAACCATACTCAAGGCAAGCTGTACCTTTTTTTCTTGTTTCTTCCCAGGAAGATGAAGAAGAGAAACACCAAAAGCAGATAATAAAGGAAGCTTTTGCTGGAGACGATGTCATCAGAGATTTCTTGAAAGAGAAGAAGGAGGCTGTGGCCGCAAGTAAGCCAAAGGATGTGGACCTGACACTGCCTGGTTGGGGCGAGTGGGGTGGTATAGGCCTGAAGCCCAGCGCCAAGAAAAGACGCCGGTAAGAGCAAGGAAGATAGCCTGTCAACAGGCACCATCACCCACCTCTCCTTTTAGTGTCCTCCCTGCCCTTTTGACTAAGTCCTTAAAACCCCCAGTCCTGCCATTTTGCTTTCCAGATTTCTCATTAAAGCCCCTGAAGGCCCTCCAAGAAAAGACAAGAATTTGCCAAATGTGATTATCAATGAGAAACGCAACATCCATGCAGCAGCTCATCAGGTGAGTTTTAGAGAGCTCACAACTGCCTGCCCTTTTGCTTGAAAGGAGTATTCTAGTGATCTGTGACCAAGAGGGATGTGTGATCTTGGCCACAGAATCAAATCTGTTGTTTTCACTGGAGGGCTGTAAGATTAATAGTTGCAGATACGTTGTGTTGTTCTAATTACTGACTGGGAAGAAAGTTTAGACTGAAAGGAAAATCTTTGCAAGCATTTTCAACTGATATTTCCCATCGTTCTGTTACAAATGAGTCTCACCAAACAGTTACTATTTTGAGCCAGGCGTGGTGGCGCACACCTGTTATCCCAGCACTCAGGAGGCTGAGGCAGGAAGATTGCCCTGAGTTCAAGGACAGCCTGGGCTACGTAGTGAGCTCAAGGACAGTCTGAACTACATAGCGAGACCCTGTCTCAAAAAAAAAAAAAAATACCTATTTTGCAGGCTTTGGGGGGTGGGGAGCAAGTACTGGGAATTGAACCCAGGGCCTTGACACTGAGCTACATCCCCAGCCTCTTTTTAAATTTTGAAAAAGGGTCTCCCTAAGTTCCCTGGGCTGGGATCCAACTTGAGATCTTCTTGCGACTGCCTCCCAGAGTGCTGGGATTACAGGTGTGCATCACCATACCCAGCTTACAAGCTTGTATTTCAGTCAGGGTAACATTCAAACAGGCCATGAGATTTGAGCTGCGTGTCAAAAAAATAAGGACAAAATAGGACGGTAAGAAGATTTTAAGTTGTGTCATATGATAATTTAGGGATACTTACAAGACAGAAAAAAATATGAACATGATCATGGCCTTTAAGAATGTTAAAGGTAGCCAAGCATAGTATCACATGCCTGTGATCCCAGCACACTAGGAGGCTGAGGCAAGAGGAGATCACAAGTTCAAGCCCAGCCTGGGCAACTCAGCAATTTAGTAAGACCCTGCCTCAAAATAAAAAATACAAAAAAAGGTCTGGGGATGTGGCTCAGTGAAAAGACCCTGGGTTTAACCCCCAGTAGCTTAAGAAAGGGAAGAAAAGGTGCTTTCCCTCCTGAAACAGAAAGAACTATTTAATGGGTAAACAAAATAGTGGTAAAAACATACATTTCTACAATACTGTATTTGATCTTATTTGTGAACCAGTCATTGCAGAATTGTAGCTGCTATGACCCCAGTTGAGGGTACATAACTAGAAAATAAACATTGACCGGGCAGTTAGAGATAAGGAAGAGAGAGAGGGTGCAAATACAGTCACAGCAAACTGACAAATGGGCTTTCCAAGACTCTCCCTTGATTTTGCTCATTATTTTAATAAGCAATATACTGCAAGTTCCAAGATGCAGTAGAATAAAGTGCTTCAAGGTGGAGGAGGGAGGCTGCTGAAACTGGATTTTTTTTCCTTGCCATGGGCGCAATGCACAGATCAAGTATTGACCCAAGTAAGACATTCTCTGGTGTAACTGAAGAGAATCCATTGCCTTCACTACTACCAGGACCACGGAGCTGCTCTTGAGAGTTCCACTGACTAGTTCCAAAGAACACCGAGTCTAACTTCCCCGTTTTTCTCCTTACGGTTTTTTCCTCCTTTGACCACTGGGGAAGTGTTTACAGGTTATTTACATGCCCGAAGCTGAAGGTAATGCTGTGGTGGAGTGGAGAAGCGCACTGGGCAATGAAACCCCCCTGGGGTCTGTTCTCCCATACCGCTCCTGACTTACTTGGGCAAACACCTCCCCTGTCTAAGCCAAATCATCGACCAAGGAGAGGAAAGTAGGAGATGGAGAGCATGAAGATGATGGAGACATCATAAAACCCACAGGACTCAAAACAAAATAAAATTTAAAAACCCCCACTGGAATACACAGGTGTCCCAGAACTTCACACAGCCAGTGTACGATAGGAACACCTGGTCCACAACAGCAGCTTTGCAGTACGTAAAGCTAGACAAGAGCCAGCCTGGGTGGTTTTCAATCCCTAAATTGGGTAAACCTTGGAGGGTCCTGATCCAACATAGGCCCTTGCTCTCAAATGTCCTCAGGCAGGCTGGGATTCCTAAGGTTTCATGGGACGGGACGTTTGGATGCCTCGGCCTCTCGGAAGCTTCACTCCCTTGGGGTATCACGTGGGACTGCCTATGCCAAAACAGTACCCGGTGCACTGCAGTCAGAGCCTAGTTAGAGGCCACAGCCCGGACCTGGCTCACCACATTGTTCTTCCTTTGCAGGTACGGGTGCTTCCGTACCCATTCACCCACCATCAGCAATTTGAAAGGACCATCCAGACCCCTATAGGGTCCACATGGAACACCCAGAGGGCCTTCCAGAAGCTCACCACTCCCAAGGTTGTCACCAAGCCGGGCCATATCATTAAGCCCATAAAAGCAGAGGATGTGGGCTACTGCTCTTCCTCAAGGTCGGACCTCTCCGTCACACAGAGCAATTCAAAACGACCCGCTAGACATCTCAAGAAACAGCTGAAGAAAAACTCTATAGATTGAGTTGCCACAGGAGTGACATCTTGGTGCCTGGGACCGGGAGCCCTGACTGCTCCTCCTTTGGTTGCTGTGTGCTGCAGAACCACTTCCAAAAGCAGCTTAGCACATTGGGAGTGTAATTAAGCCACATTTTCAAAATAAAGGCTTTTTTATCTATTTAACTGGACAGTGTTCTGCGTTATCTCCTACTTGACTCATTTTCTTCAAGTCAAACACTTCTGAATGCACCAGCTTTGCATTTCTCTAATTGCACTTTTCAGGGGAACCTCATTTCTTCCTAAGACTTATGTCGCTGTACACTTTAATAATCTCTGAATTTAGGTGCAGGATGCAGTTGGACTCTGCCCTAGACTGATCCTCAGGTCACGATGATGCTGAAGCAGGGTTCTGTCCCCAGGAGTCTAGCCACTGTCGTTTGTGAGTGGGAGCTCTCCAGCTCACACAGGTGGCTGTGTAGGGTGTTCTTTTCACGTCCTTTCCTCATAAGAAGACAGTGGGGCTTTATCCTTATTTCTTAGGTACAGTGGGTACAATTTCAGAATTAAACCTCTATTCCCTTTCTTTTCTAACTTGGAGCCAACTCTCACTGTTGATTCAAAGTGGAGTTAAGTAGTACCTGGCTATGGTAGTTCACATGGGCTTAGCTCCAAGGAACTTGCCTTCCTTTGAATGGCAAGAAATACGTGGAAAGAGTCTCGGTATCCAACATGCCTAGCAAGGAATTTGGGAAACTCCTCATTCCAAAAGGAATGCCACACTGCACTGCACTTCCTGCCCTGGAGGTTCAACTCCTACGGCTTTTGGGGGCCAAAACAGGACTTGATTTGTCTTTGTCACAGGCCTCTCTGAGAATTTGCTAACAATTATGAACCCTCCCCAGAAAAATGCACAAATACATACTGCATTTACACAATTTCAGGAGTTTCACAGACATTTACAATCTCTGCATCTACCACTCCCAAGGTTTTTTGTTCTTTGTTTGCTATCCCCTTCCCCATATGGCCCTCTTTACCAAGCACACTGCTCTCCAAATCAGTTCCAAAATAGTTAAAGTTAATGAGTCCCAATACCTTTTTTTATAGATGAAAGATAGAGGAGAGTGAGGTATCCAGTAATACAAGACAGTGAATTGGTCAGCGAGTAGGGACTAGGACCTTAGGCTAACTGAAGCCAAAAGCCACGCTATGAATGTCTATGAATTTCCCAGTGGTTACCGTGGGTCCCTAGCATGCGTATCCTCAAGAAGTACTTGGGACTCGCTAGTAAGGGAAACGAATGTGTTAAACAGCGTTCAGTGCCCACAGGGCATTTTAAAATTATCCACTGGTTTGAGATTATCCAGGATCCACAATCCACTTGCTGGTTGACACGTCAGTAGCCAACGGTGGGGAATGGGGACCCCTGCCCACTCCTGCCTCCAATTAAGACATCTCAACATTTTCTTTTGCTCTTTTAAGCACAAAGCTGCCACCTCCGTCCCACCCACCCCCCAAATTGAAGTACTCAATCGAGTGTCCCCCAGTAAACGACTAATATCCCTTCTACTTTCCTGGGACCCTCCTCAGCTCCGTTTGCTCCCCTCTACCCAGGAGTGACGCAAGCGACCCCATCCTTCAAAGGGGAGAGCAGGCACCTGAACGTGCTATAAATGACGCCCACTCCCAGCCTTCCAAGCCCCCAAACGGATTCGATTGTTGTTTCGTGGGGCTTTTTTTTTTTTTTCTTTTCTTCCTCTGAACCTCCGAAGTGTTCTCCCTTCCCATTGGCCGAAGCTGCCCCTTGACGCCACCCTGGCCTTGCTCGCTGATTGGTCCATTCTGGATGTGCCCAAGCCTTTTTCCCAGGGTGTGGCGCCCCCCCCGCCCCCAACAGGGTTCTGACCCCTGGCTCCTCCCTTCCCCCCCAAGCCCCCCTCTCCGTTCCGAATGGTACCGCCCTGGCTCGGCTCCTCCAAGGCCCAGGCCGCTGCCCTTAGGGCCCCCGGACGGGGCGGGGCACGCTGGGGACGGGCAGAGGGCGGTGGTGGCGCCTTCCTGCCGAGGTCTGGGCCGCCCCCGCCACCCTTCTCCAGCCCTCGCAGGTCCCACTTTTCTCTGGGCAGTTTTGATCCTGCCCGGGTAGTCCCGTCCCGTCTGCTTAGCCTCCCTCCCCGTGGTCTTTCGGTCATCCCGAGCAGCCGCGTTAAATCCCAGCCCTCAAAGCTCCACACACGCCCATCCGCCTCCACCTCGGCTTCTCGCAGCACTCCGCTTCCCTGGTCCGCTCACCCTTCTCCTCCCGAGCCTGCCGAAGCCCTGACCCCCTATCTCGCGGACTGTCCGTCGCCGGGACCCCCCTCCCTGTGTGTGGCCGGTCCTCGCAACAGCCTCCCCTCCCCTTCGTGGCCGGAGTGGTGGAGCGCTCCTGCCCCCCTCTCCGTACCCACTAGCTCCCTTCTTATGTTGTCCCTTCACGTCCCTCTCTAAGTCCCTCCCACACCAGGCCCCCCTACAAACACACACACACACACACACACACACACACACACACACCCCTCCCTCCCTGCCAGGCGTCCCCCAGCGCCCCTCCCCTACCCCGCTGGTCTATGCCCCTCCCACCCACCTCGTCCTTTTGTCTCCTCTTTGGTCTCTAAGTCTCCCGCCCCTCCCTCACTCCCGCCCTCGCTCCCCGCGAGCACGCTCTTATCTTCCCCAGGTCTCGGCGCCCCGCCTCCGGGCCGCGCCCCGCCGGCCCGCTCCCTCCCGCCGCCCCATCTCCGCCCTCGGCGCTCCGCCCTCCCCCCCGCGGCTCCGGCCCGCCAGCCCGGCCGGCCTTCCCCGTTCCGCGCTCACTCCTCCCGCCGCTGCCGCCGCCGATCCCGACCCACCCTTCCCGGCCGGCGGCTCGCGCTCCCGCGCGCTCTCCCTACACACGCGCTCCCCCCGCCCCGCCTCGCTCGCTCCCTCGCCGAGGCCCTGCAGCGGCCCGGCCCGGCCCGGCCCGGCGCTGCGCAGCGCAGTGGCCCGCCCTCGGGGAGCCGCGGGCATCTCTCGGGCGGGCGCGGGGCCCGGGAGCGCGAACCTGGACTGGGCCCAGACGCTCCGCTCAACCCGTCCCTTGGAAGCCGTCTGGGGCACAGGCGCCCGTCGGAAGTGCTGGAGGGACAGGCTGCCTGCGGCTCCTCCCGCAGCCCAAGCCAGGCCAGCTCGCCCTAGGCCGACGCGGCGACCGGACCGCCGGGGACGACTTTAACCCGAAGCCGCCCCAGGGTTCCCGCCCCAAACCTGTGCCTTCCGTGCGCTTCATGCATCTGGGACTGGCACCTGGCAGGGCGAGGTTGGGAGGACTGTCCCGAAAATGCCGGAACCTTGAGGGTCCCCAACTGAGGATGGTCAGGCCCCGGGTGGCAAAGGCCAGTAACACGCCCTGGCCACCCGGGGAGAAAGGGCAAGCCCACACCTAGCGCCTCGGTCCCTGCCTCCCTGCCTGGAGTTCCCACCGCGCGCGCAGAGCAACTCTGCCTCTGGCCCTTTGTATCGACCCCGCGGGTAGAGGGCTGGACCGAAACCCTCGACCTGAATGAGGGATGTAGCCCGCGTATGTACACAGAAAAACCAGCCACATGCCAGTATGCACTTTTTAAAAAGTCTACTCGATGATCCATGATGCCCACGTTAACCGTATTAGCTCGCCTGAACCTCTTCTCCCAAACCCTCAGTGGTCCTAACCTATTTACTCGCCAGACTGGAAGCTCTTTGAAGGTGTCCCAGTTCACCACAGCGGCTCTCTCAGTGGATCCCTTGTGATTGGCGGATAAGTAGATGTATTTGTTTTAACTGCCCGCCTTTGGAATCTGTGTTATTATTGTGTGGTTTAAGATTGTAAACTCGCGAGGGCCAGGACCGCGTCGGGATTACTAGCTCGTGCCAGGCACAGCATGATGCACAAAGGGACGGGCCATCAGTGCATATTGCAATTGTGATTACACAGGAGGCGGGTGCCCACCTCTTGGTCCGGAGAACTCCTTTCCTGTGGCTGTGCATCCTGAGTGAGGAGGAAACTATGAAGCTGCCTTGGGTCATCCCCAATCAAAGGCCCATTTGCTGGACGTGGCTGCAGTCACCGTCAGGATACAATGGGCGATGTGACTGTCCAATACTGAGAATGGGTTTGCAGAGAGCCATAAACTCTGGACTTTAACCCCAGTTTGCAACTGGTGCTGGAAGGGAAAAAGTAGTCAGGTTTTTCTCAGTGTGAAGTAAACTGTCCCATATAAGGATGAAACCTGTAGCTCTTCATCTATTTACCCCAAGGTCAAGCTGAACCCCAAGCTGTCAGAAGAGGGAAACTACAAAACAAACTGGACTCCATCAACAGCAATTGCCCCAGGGGAGGGGGACAGTGGAAGGGCTCCTTCCTCCCATTTATGGATGCAAGATTCACCCTGTACTTTCAGCAGCTTATTTGTAACCTGGTCACTTTACAGTTAGTTCTGCTCTCTGCCTGCTTCAAACCCCAGCGCCCAGCAGTACAGATCTTCTCTGTCCTTCCTCAGACCTACCCTGTCTTCACCCAAGTCAGCCTGCTCTAAATGGACACGGTCAGCGATCCAGGCAGAAACTGAAACAGTAACAATTGGACAGTGTCAAGAGACTCAGGCAGAGATGCCTCGGGATTGCCCAGCCTCCTCTTCTGCCTTGGCACAGACCTTCTTATTGTCCTGGACAGAAATACCAAATTCCCTCCCCTAGCATGGAGGGGTGATACTCCAGGGCTTAGCCCCCAAGGTCAGAGTCTGCTTGCCCAGCCCACTTCTCTGCCCCCCATTATACAGACTGAGATAGTCACCATCCCTCTTCCCCAAACTAACCAAGACTTCTGCTCACCAAGGAGGATTAAGCGGAGTGGAGTTGGAGCTGCAAGAGAAGATTACTAAACTATTCTGCAGTTCTCTTCAGGGACTGTTAGCACATCAAAATACATATTTGGAAAATGCTCACAATTAACACTGGGAGAAAAACAGTAAACATGGTGTCACTTTGCCAGGCTCAACAGTTTTGTTTTGTTTTGTTTAAATGCTAATGGCCTCAAATGGGGAGCAGCATCCATCAGTTAAATAAACAAGCCATTAGACTGAGACTAGAAGTGTCAACACATGACTAATCTACTAATTGGGAGAAGGCTTCATGGAGTAAGGAACAAGACAGCAAAGTATGCTGGAGGCTGTGTAGTGGACAGTGCAAGCACACAGCATGTGGGGCTGGGAGCCAACAAGCCCTGAGTTTAAATCCTGCCTCTACCACTTGTTAACTGTATGGCTTTGGTGAGTTGTTTCATTTCTCCGAGCCTCTGTTTCCCATTCTGTAAAATGGGGATATTGATGGTACCTGCATCACAGGATTGCTAAGGGAATGAGCTGAGATGATATGAGTAAAACACGTGGTACTGGGCCTTGTAAGCATCTGATACATTGGTGGATATTATAAGGTAGCTTGTACATAGTAGATGAAAAGGATGAAAATAATTGACTTATGATTGCTAGATATTGGCCATAAAAGGTAGACACAGTCTGTAGGCCACACTAGGGACTGAACCTAGGGCCCCACACATGCTAGGCCAGTGCCCTACCACTGAGCCACATTCCCAGTCCTTTCTTTTAAATTTTATTTTGAGATGGAATCGCTAAATTGCCCAGGCTGGCCTCGCCCTTGTGATCCTCCTGCCTCAGTCTCCTGGGTAGCTGGGATCACAAGTGTGTACCACCACATCTGGCTAATTCCAACTACTTAAGGCCATCCTTTAACCTGGAATTCACCCAGCGGCGAAGCATCAATTGTCCTGTCCCAGGGTTGCTGTACTCCAGGAACCTGCCTAAGAAGCTTGGGGTAAGTGAACCCTCCAGGTGGGGACCAGCTGGGTGGTGTCCTGAGCATCTCCCCTAGCTGGTCAGAGCCACCCTCTTAGAGAGTGTGGTACTGTAGACTGTTCCTGGATGTCTCTTTCCTATTGTGTTTGGACAGGTGGTGATCACTATTCTGGGTGCAGAGGGGCACAAGGAGAGGCACACAGGACCCCCAGGAGAAATGACTGATTTAGACAAAGAAGGTGTTGGTCTTTGCCGTCTTGCCCCATCCTCTCCTTCTGAAGCCCACTGTCCTCCCAGGTACCTGCCTAGAAGGCCTGTCCTCAGCCAAATCCCTCTTCACCTTCCAGCTTTGTGCTCCTTCATGGACATTCCTGTTGCCTTCTTACTGCCTCCTTTCTACCTGAAAGGCTGGTAAGTTAGAGGATTCCTTCTGCACAGTTAGGAGGTGAAGCTGACTGTTGGCTTAACCTGCCACTGCCTCCTCAGGTCTTCTACAGCAGTTGCATACTAGCTCTTGGAAAACAAAAACCCTTAACGTGCCCTGAAAGGAAGGAAAACAGATTTCAGGGGTTGCTGGCCTTTTGACAGGTTGAAAGACATGATTAGGAGAAAAGTTTTACCCTCGAGGGCCCATCATGCCATCTCGCCTCCTTGAAAATTTGATCCTGAACTCAGGCTCCTGAGCAGACTCCCACCAACGCCAACAGGCATTCTGTTCTCCAGTTCTGCACCTGGAGCATCCCTTCCCCAGCAACCAGACGAGTTTTCAATCTCCTTTCTCCTTCAGCCACACTGCCCAGCTGAGCACCCCCCAAAATGAACTAGGTCCCCTCTTGGCACTGCACTTAACTAGCAAACATCAGGTTTACCTAATGCACTGAGGCCTCTCCTTGGGCTAAGGGGCTAATGTGTTCTCTCTCCCGTCATAGCCAGCTGAACTACACTTGTCGTGTTCCAGAGTCTGTGCTGTTAGCAGCAGTTCTCCAACCCGGACCAAGGCAAGGCAACCTTGACACTCCCACCTTGTTGTCTGTAGATTTAAGAAAAAAAAAACAAAACTTTTTTTTTTTTTTGCAGTTCTGGGGATGGCACCCAAGGCCTTGTGCATGCTAGGCAAGTGCTGTACCACTGAGCCACACTCCCAGTCCCTGCAAATCAAATTCTCCTCCACAAAGGACCAGCTGAGCTGGCCCTGCCCCCAGGAACCTGCCCCCAGCCCTCCAGGTGAAGTGGGCCTCCCATCGCCTACAGCTTTGCAACACCGCAGCCCCCTCGGAGGTCTCATTGCACATCAGCCTGATGCAGACACTATTTTTCTCCTGTGAGACAAATGTAACCTTGAGGTTACATTTGAGGACTGGAAGTGCTTCCACGCTTTCTGTAGTTTGTTTCAAACCTACACAAGTAAGAGGATGGCCACCAACACCTATCACCTAGACTCCCTCGCTGTCGAGATTGGCCACATCTGCTTCTCCCCCCACCACCACCACACACACACACAAAGAGGGCCTAGCACCGTCTTGAACAGCACTTTAAGCAAAGCAGCCAGGACTTGGAAGAAAATGAAGGGCATTCAGGCTTGCAGTGCAGGTTCCTGTGACCAACATGGAATGAGGGAGTGGAGAACTAATCTAAAAAGTTGCCCATGCTTCAGTACCTATTATGAGCCAGGTGCTTGACAGGTTCTCTCTCATGTACCCTCACCACAACTTTGTGGAACAGGTATTATTAGTAGGTCCATTTTACAGATGAGAAACTGAGGCTCAGGGAGATAAAGGCACTTACCTGGAGTCACCCAGAAAGGTAATAGCAGAGCTGGGATTTGAATCCAAGTCCTATACCCTTCTCGCTGTGCCCGGCAGCCAGCCTCAGAGGGTGCCAAGCAGGCTGCCACCTGCTCTGCTCCCATTTTGCAGCATCCAAGAGACTTTGTGTGTGCCCTTGTGAGAATAGTGTGCACACGTACACACACCCACACGGTGACCTGCATGCTCATGGATTGTAAAATAACAACACGGAGTTTTGTCTGTGGGATCAGTCCCCTTGTATAAGTCATCTGTTGAGCCTGTAAGTGTGAGAAGGTGGGGTGAGCGAGGGGCAGAGGGCTGGGCCCAGGAGTTGAGGGAAGAGGGACACCCCCTCCTAGGACCATGGAGTTCCTAAAAGGGGTACAAATCTACTTCCTTCCCCATGCTCACCAGTACAGGACATCTCTACAGTGCCCTTGCACCTGCACCTCCCTTTGCAGCCACGCTAGCTGCTAGCTCTCTTGCTCTTCGCAACATTTGTTTCTTTGGTTTTTGTAGCACCATCCCCTTGCATGGATTCACAGCAGGCCAGTAGCCTGGATGGCTTCCACCATTTTCTAGACCTAAATTCTCTAAGTCAAGGTTCAAGTCTCACCCCCTTCCAGAAGCTTTGCCTCATTCTGACCACCTCCCAACTTTTTTTTTAACCTCTCAACTTTTTGATCCAGTCTGATTTCTTTTAACCTGAATCTTGATGCTCTGCATCTCCCCCCTCCCCTCTCTCCTTATTCTCTACTTGGTTCTTATAAGCTCTTTCGTTGACCACACCGTGAGCCCCTTGAGCTCACAGTTTCGGCTAGAGAGAAATAAAGGAAAGTCTTTTTAAAAAAAAAACATGTGGCTGGGGGTTGGTTTAGCTCGGTGCACAAGGCCTTGAGTTCGATCTCTAGTAAAACAAAACAAAACAAAAACAAAAACAAAAACAAAAACAAAAAAAGCAGTTGGCCAGCTTCCTTTTTCTTCCCCGTCCCTGATTCCTCCACATTGTCTCCTAGGTTTCTAGCTTTGCTTCCACCAGTATCTTTTCTGCAGAGACCGTGAGGTAAAAAGGAGATTCACGTGTTTACCTTGATCTCTCCTTTTTATTTTTTTATTATCTTTCATTTTCCCAGGTGGGCAGAGGGCTAACTGGGATCTGAAAAACCTGAAACCACAGAAAATTCACCCTAAAACCACTCTGAGGCTTTTTGGGAGGATCTTTTCAAAGCATTTGTGGAAGGGGAAACAAAATATTGGACATGTTAATGCCTGCAACACTACCTCCCTCCTTGCTTCCCTTATCTACTTCACTTCTCCCCACATGCTCCCCAAAAAACAACGCACACACAGATACATATACACATGAGCACGCACGTGTGCATACACGTGCACATGCACAGTTCCATCCCAGCACTGAGACTGAGGTGGGGGGAGTCCATCTTCTACATGGAAAATGCTGGGCACAAAGGGTCACATTAACCTCTGAGCAGTGTCAACAGGGATATAGGCGCCCCCTTCCAGGCCAGGGACGACTGACAGAAGCAAGGTTTGCTGAGCCCACCCACCCCCACCGCCCACGAAGTTTAAACCTGGGAAGGTAAAGAGCAGTGTCGTAGCCCCTAAAAAGTCCTAACCTGTAATCCTAGCACTCCAGGAGGCTGAGGCAGGAGGATTGCAACTTGGTGTCCAGCCTGGGCAGCTTAGCAAGACACTCTCTCTAAAAATGGCTGGGGATGTAGCTCAGTGTGAAGGCCCTGGGTTCAATTCCCAGCACCACATAAAGGAAAAAAAGCCCGTCAGTAGTGCCCGTCAGTAAAGGGACCAAAACTGAAACTTTGGTGCTACCCTGCCTCCCAGCTGGGTCTGAAATGAGACCTACTTCAGGCCTGCCAGTGGGTGATTGTGTTTCATCCATTCTCACATTATCCTGCTCCCACCCGCCCCCCACCTACAAAACACAAGAGCAGGAAGGCTCTTGTGGTTCCATTGTACAGATTGGGGAACTGAGGCACACAGGGATGGCATGAATGGTCCAGTTTTCCCTCAGGAAGGGAACTGCCTTTCCAGTTTTAGAGACCTCCTTATCCCTGGTGAGCCCCAGTCACCTTTGCTGGGGTTCACAGAGCTGAGGAGTTCTGCCAGAGCTGCTGGGAATGAAGCTAGAGGAGATGGCCCGTTCTTTTCTGCCACTCCAGTCCCTTGACACAGGCATCACAGGTCGAATCTTCTTTTCCCTCCATCTCTCCTGGCACAGATCCAGCGGCTCTCTCAACACTCCCCACCCCTGCGCCCCACCCCTGCTTCCCAAAGGCCTTTCAAGAACACCCAGAGCTGGGCTGCTCCCTTCCCTCAACCAACTCAGGGAACCTGGGAAAAGAAAGTCCACTGGGCCAGGCTCTTCTGATCTAGAAGGCTGACGGCCCTCAGCACCAACATGAACTGGTCAGAGAGATTTTCTCAGGAGAAGCCAGGCTCTCGTCAAGTTTGACACCAGCTCTGAGCATCCTCTGTCGGAGCTCTGCGCTTGCCCTTGCCCTTCGAATTAACAAGTATCTGCCTGCCTATACGAAAATACCACCCTTGACCCTAAAGGGAGGAGACCGTGTTGGTTCACCCGTATTCTGCCCAGTACCCATTTCAACCATACAAATTTGTACAATGGGAGCAAGGGGGTGGATGGAGAAAGGGTTCATTGTGTGACACAGAACAGGAGAAGACCGGTCAGGTTGGGGAGACTGGCCTGTTTATGATGCTGAGGATCCTGCTGTGGCCTGACTTGAAGTGAGGGTTCGGTCTGTGGCCAGGTTAAGGCCAGGATTAGAAGTCAGAGCAGATGGCCTGCTTCAGGTCGCCATATTCAAGGTGTCAGTCATAGGGCTGAGAATGTAGCTCAGTGACAGAGCATTTCCCCAGCATGCTGAGACCCTGCACAGGGCCCCAGCACAGTGGGTGGGGGTGTCCGTCATGGTCCCAGTCGTCTTTGTCGTTGTTGTTGGGAACTGAGATCTCTTGTTCTAGGAGGAGTGAAAGGTCCTTGGAGTCGGCCTCAACGGCTTAACTTCTAGTCCTGGCTTTGACACCAGTTTTTTCTGTGGTTTTAACAAATCACTGCCCATCTCTGATCTTTAATGTCCACATCTAAACAATGGAAAATCAGGGGGCTGGGGATTTAGTTCAGTGGATAGAGTGCTCACCTAGCAAGTGCAAGGTCCGGAGTTCGATCCCCAGCACCAAAACAAAACAAACACAAAAATGGAAAATCAGCCTTAGTCTCTAAAGTCCCATCTAACTCTGAGAATATACTATTTTGGGTCTATGAGCATATAAGAAGACCTGTTCAATAAGTTTCATAGGATTAAAAATATGACACTATAAAATGGCTGGGGATTTAGCTTAGTGGTTAGAGTGCTTGCCTCGAAAGTGCAAGGCCCTGAGTTCAATCCCCGGCACCAAAAAAAGAAAAGAAAAGAATCTAGGAAAATGCAAAGCATCAAAAAGAAATAAAAGATTGTTTTCCTCCATTACAAATATAAAAATATTGGTTAGGTGTGGTGGTGCATGCCTGTAATCCTAGCACTCAGGAAGCTGAAGCAGGAGGATCACTGCAAGTTTTAGGCCAGCCTGGGCTACACAGTGAGTTCAAGGGCAGCCTGAACTACGTAGTGAGACCCTGGCTCAAAAAAACAAAAATAAACAGATAAATAAATAAATAAATGTATCACATGCTCATTGTAGACATCTTGAAAGCACAGGAAACTATAAAGATTACAAAAATCAGTTGTAAATCAGACGTGACTGTTGGGGATTTAGCTCAGTGGTTAGAATGCTTGCCTTGCAAGCACAAGCCCCTGAGTTCGATCCCCGGCACCAAAAAAAAAAAAAAAAAAAAAA
>PVJO010018780.1:0-35864 GCA_004026905.1 Hystrix cristata
CAATAAACCATTTTTATAACATGATTAATCCTTCATTAATGTGAACATTCATATAAATGGAATAGAATGAACTAGATATCAAGTCTCTTTACAAACCTACTTATATAAGACTCTGAGATTGCTCTTCATTTCTATTATGTCCAAATTAGATTATAAATTTTTTAAAACAATAAGGGGTGTGGCATTGAAAGACAGCACTGAATAAAAAAGGATTTTAATTCCTTCTCCATCATTACCTGGCTGTTTTTCATGCTCCAACTTCCTCATATATATTAAAAACTAGTTATAATACTATTTTGCCTACTTAAATAGTTGTCAAAGAAGATAAAAATGAAATGATATATGTGAAGACAAAGCTTTATAAAGCATAAGGCAACGTAGTAAGCCTAATTCTAAAATGACCTCCAAGATTCAGGCTGCTGCTATACACACACCTTCCTCCAATTACTCAATCCAACACCAACATGGGAGCTTCCATAAAGGGATGTTTGCAGGCATAACTAAAGGTCAAAAATCAGTTGACTTTAAGATGAGAGATTATCTGAATGGGCCTGAGCTGTCACATGAGCCCTTTAAAACTGAGATTTGATACAGAAGGAGGACTCAACATGCTGTTGCTAGCTTGAAGATGGCAGCTGGGGAGTGGTAGCAAAGAACATGGGTAACCTCTAAAAGTTCAGAGCAATCTCCAACTGTTAGCCAGCAAGCAAATGAATACCTCAGTCCTACAACAAGAAACTGAATTCTACTAACAACTTGAATGGTCTGGGAAGTAGAATCTTCCTTACAGTCTCTAGATAAGAGCTCAGCCTAGCTGACATCTTGATTTCAGCCTCGTGAGATTCTAAGAGGAGCGAGCCAAGGCACACTGCACCACACTTCTGAGAACTGTGAGCCAATAAATGAGTATTGCTTTATGCTGTTAAGTTGGTATTAATTTGCCTTGAAGTAACACAAAACTAATACAAGCGATATACATCTACCAAGTATTCTTCTCTGCCAGCCATAGATAGACTTAAACACTGAAGTTAGACAATCTGGAATGAAATCCTACACCTGCTATTGTCTGTGTAACTGGGTGAATCACTTAACCTCACTGATCCTTCTTTTCCTTGTTTGTAGCACACTGATAATTATCCATGTCTCTCAGGATTGTTGTGAGGATTAAGTGAGGCAACATGAAAACCTGCTAGCATCATGCCTGGCGTGTAATAGGAACTCTATAAATTTTTCAACAACATTTCATAAACTTACATACTAATTTGTTGTACCCATTATGAGTTAGGCATCATGGTATGTACTAGGAACACAAAGTCATTTAAGACATGCACCATCCCCCCAAAGAGTTCAGAATGTTATAAAGGAGATGGACAAGCACATCAGCAATTTCTATACAGAATTACAGTCATTAGGACATAAGGTCACAGATACTATTCTGGAAGCAGAGAAGAGGAAACACTTGTTCAAGGAATGCATCCCACAGAAGGCGATGCTCGATTTGCAGTTTCAATTCTGGTTCTCCCATAGGCACAGGCAAAGTCTTCCTGAACACAACTTCAGTACCACAGAAATAATACCAGGAATCACAGTGGGATTCATGAAACTAAAAAGCTTCACAACAAAGGAAACATTCAACAGAGTTAAGAGATACGCTACAGAATGTGGAAAAAATTGCCAGCTACTCTTTTGATGGAGGACTAATATCTAGACTATATAAAGAACTCAAAAAAATTAAACCCCCCAAAACAAATGACCCAATCAAGAAATAGTTAAATGAACTGAATAGACACTTCTCAAAAGAAGTACAAATTGCCAATGAGTACATAAAGAAGTGTTCGGCGTCTGCAGCCATTAGGGAACTATAAATCAAAATAACTCTGAGAGTCCATCTTGCCTTAGTCAGAATGGCCATCAAAAACACAAAAAACAGCAAATGCTGATGAGGAGGTCAGGGGAAAAGGGAATCCTTCTACAGTGCTGGTGGAAATGCAAACTAGTACAACCACTGTGGAAATCAGTATGGAGATTCCACCAAAAAAACTAAAAATACAGATTCCATTTGATCCAGCTAGATCCCTCCTAGGTATACTTTTGAAAGAATTAAAGACATCATACTACAGTGATACATGCATACCCCTGTTTATAGCACGGCAACTCACAATAGCTGAGCTCTGAATACAGCCTGTGTCCATCAACCGATGAATGGTAAGGAGACGTGTGTGTGTGTGTGTGTGTGTGTGTGTGTGTGTGTGTGTACACATATACCCATATATCACATACAAAAAATTAAACCATGCCATTTGCAGGAAAACGGATGGAACTTGAGTCCATAATGTTAAGTTAAATAAGTCAGACACAGAAAGTTAAATATCACATATTTTCTCTTATATGAGAAACCTAAAATATAAATAAATAAATAAGTTAAAACAAAGGAGAGATGGTAAGCAGCTAAAAGGCAGACTTGTTGGAGACAGGAAAGGGGCCCAGAGGGAGAGAGGAAAGTGGAGAGGTGGGAAAAAGGGATCGAAAATGATCTAGATATGCTATATACATATACCAATTCACCAAAACAAATGTAACTATAAATACTGCAAACATACACTAAAAAATTAAAGAGATTTAAAACATAATAAAATAAAATTTAGGGCTCATATGCAAATCCTATTTTACGTAAAAAAGATTTTTCTTTGAGAACATTTATATGGATAAGAAGAATTATCGCTTTCTAAAAACGTTTAAAATATCGGGCATAAAACTATTAAAACAGCTTTGCCCTTTTTTTTGATTACTAGAATTTTATCTACCAATGCCTACATTTTAAGTTATATTTAATAGCACCAAATTTACCAAGATTATGGTACTTAATTATGATACATTTGATACTTATACTACCATTTAATAAACTTTATTTTGGAGGTTGTGTGATCACATAAAAAGAGCTCGAAATAATCATTTGCAAAAATTATAAATTAGGTAGCTTCTACCTGAAAAAAAAAATAAAGTGCAGCTTCTCAAACTTGGATGCACAGTGAAACCAGCCAGGGAGATTTCATAAATACCTGTGACTCTCCACCCCACCAACAGATTGTGCTTTCGAGTAAGGCCTGGGAAATGTGGGAAAGCCCTGTGAAGAAGCAGAACCTCACAGCACTGTAGAAGAGAGGTCCCTTCTACCTTCTCCTAAGTTCTTACGTGGGTTCTCTGGCTGTATCTAGCAACAAAATTAACACAAGAGCTGATTAACATGAGAAAAGCATAAAGGTTTTATTAATGGTACATGCACATGAGGATCTTCGCAAGAGAGCGAAATCTAAAGAAATGACCAAAGAATGATGCTTGTATACATTTTAGACAAAGAACAATAAAGTTATAAAAGAATAACAGGATACATGGATAGCTGGACTAAGGTAATAATTTGTAGCTGTTACTAAGAGATATGTGGGGGAGGGAGGCAGAAGTTAATGGAAGATAAGGGTTTTGTTCATTTATTTATTCTATGCAGCCCTAATTACTGGTGTTTCATAATCAAGGCTATTTTCTGGCCTTGAAATGTGAGGGGCATTCCTCCTGAAAGAATCTTCATGGCTTGTAGCCTGAGTAGAATGAAGGAAGTATCGCCATCTTGAAGAGCTCCAGTCTTCCTGAGCTGGCGTGCCCTTCGCTGCCTTCACCTTTGGACATTAGTCTCCAGGGTTCCAGTTTCTTTAGCCTTCCAATGCAGATTTGCACTGGTGAATTTCTACTGAGCTTCCAGACTTTCAACTTGGTGCTACATCCTTGTCCTCTTGTGAACTGATGCTGCATCCTTGATCCCTCTTGTTCTGTGGCTTTCATCTTGTTGGGCTCTCCCATGTGTAGATAGCCATTATGGACACTAGTGCCTCTGATCATGTAAGCCTACTTAATAAATTCTTTTTATTCAAACTCAGGGCCTTGTGCTTGCGAGGCAAGCACTCTAACCACTGAGCTAAATCCCCAGCCCTCCTTTGCATAATTATACAAATACTTTCCATTGATTCTGTTCTTCTAGAGAACCCTACACCTAGAAAATGCTCAGTTTATTAACAACAGAATCCCAAGACTAAGCACATGGAGGGTCAGGCATCACTAAGGCTGGAACCATAGCATTGTTTGCCATTTTAGATGGCTCTGGACGTATATGATAGCGTTCTTTTATTAAACTAACTCAGTTTTATTATTTATATCTGATTCTTCTTTGCAAATGATTTCTTTGTGGAATCAGGGTAATAGTAAAATATTAACCATAGTGGTTCCCATGCCATTATTGCTTGTTATCCTTGCCCTCTTCCAATCCCTCCCACAGAGAGGATGAACCACATGCGAAACAAAAGAATTGTACGTTAATAGGAATTTGGGGTTTCTACTGGCCTGAGCCAACTTATTGAGGATGACCATAGAAACTAACAGATAGCTGTGGAGCTTCTAACTAAACTGGGCCTGTGTCTAGCATCCTGGTGGAGCCCAGAAAAGTGGCAAGCCCTGAAAAGCTATCCCTCACTAACATGTGAAAAGATCACTAGAGACAGTTGTACGCTGTAGCTATGCAGGTGAGCCTGAAGTAGCTTCATGGAACTTCCCTCAGAGAGTTAGGAGAAACAGTCAGATGCTTCCCAGGTACCCAGAGGAATGAGGGAATGCTGAAAGGGACCTGAATTTCTGGAGACTTGGACATCAGGACAAAAAGCACTGAACAGCAGATGGATACCACAGTAGAAAGAGGAAATATCTCAAACATAGATGCCATCTACAGCTGGGGTAGAGGAGATTGGTACTTTGAATTCACTAAGGAAGCTGAATTGATTGAAACGGCTAAAAGGAAAATTATTGAAATTTTTTGCCATCAGGCCAAATTGGAGCTGAAAACCAACATAAGAAGAAAGTAAATTACATTTCTAGGACATATAAGTAATGTAGACTGGTATTTATAACTACCGTATTTGCTTCTATTTCATGAAGAAAGGAATCCAGCTGTGCCCAGTCATATTACATGCTAGCTAGTGAGGAGATTGCTGTCCTTTAGGGATAAGGCACTCATCGCTGGTCCACTAGCAGGCTTGACATTTATTAGCAAACATAAGCCGACTGCTTTAAAAAGAAATCTTGGGGCTGGGGATTTAGCCCAGTGGACTGATGGAGGACCAAACTAGGCAGCGGTGCCTACTGTCATTTCTCCATCTCTGAAAGGTTTTGCACAGTACTATTCACTAAGTAGACACTAAATAAGCTAAAGTTGTATCAAGAAGAAATTCCCTGGCCAAGTGTGGTGGTACACAACTGTAATCTTAGCACTCGGGAGACTGAGGCAGGAGGATCACCGCAAGTTTGAGGCCAGATTGGGCTACATAGTGAGTCAAAGGCCAGCCTGAACTACATAGTGAGACTCGGTCCCAAAAAGAAGGAGGAGGCAGGGGGTTGAGGGGGAAGTTCCTTGCAATAGTATCTGCTTTTAGAGAAGGTGCCAGAATAGGTTAGTAATGCTATGGAGAAGTTAGAATTAAGTGAAGTTCCTCATTCTAAAAGCTGCCTGAACCCGAAAGCTTCAGACAAAGGGAAAAAAAGCACTTTGAGAAAGTCACTTTGATGCTACAATTATATGTGCTGATTACAGCCATAATGAACCCTAAAATTTGGAATTTCACACGGTGCCAGAGCTTCCAGGTACGTCCCATTCCTGAAGCTGATATTTATTCTAACCAAAAAGTGTGGGACTAACCACCAGCAAGCCAGGTGAAAAACCACTCAGCTCCCTTGACACACTTCACTCTTAATGCAGACAGAAACATTTAGAAAGAACCACTCAAACCACTTGCTTGCACATACATATAAAACACCCCCTTCCAATGTGCAAAATATCTACAAATGCCATCCATAACATGAAATGTGAGTATCTTGTTTTTTAAATTAAATCCCACTTTAAGAAAAAAATAAAATAAAGCAAATTTAGCATTTTCCGGGGGGGGGGGGCCATGAAAATACTCAAGACATCTATGTATAGGAATTTCAGAGTGAAAAATTCATGTATTTATTACATTTTCCCCATTTGCCATGAATTTTGGAAAATTTAAGTTTTCCCTGAGAAAGGAGAAGAATCTTAGCAACACTATTTTGAAGATTAAAAGACTATTAATGAGCAAATATCCTCTTTCTTCAGGCTTTTCCGACTTCAATTTGAAAATCAATTTTAACAGTTGCATTTTCACAGTCACGGGCATACACAGTCAGCTCACAGTTAGCCAGAAAATTCTATTCTTTGATCTTTCTGGTTAAAGAGCTTTCTTATAAATGCTTACAATGTGATTAAATAGTGAAATCACACCAACTTGACTGTACACATCCCTAGTTCATCTTCTTAGACATGAATCATCTGACATTTAATTTCTAAACTAATACCACTACCAGTCATTGATTTACCTTGTCAAAGGTTTTGTTTATTTCCTACGGGGAAACTCTCCAAACCCCAAAATGCTAAAGAAAAACTAGGAGGATTTGTATTCAGTCTTCTAGGGGTTGTCTGAAGGTCACAATTGTGTTTATCTTCATGTTGAATGGCTTTTTGGCCAAAGCTCACTGGCCAAATCCTTCTAAGAGAAAATGTTAGTTTCCTCCAGATGATAATGGAGGAATTCATTCTCCCAAGGATGCACATTTGTCAGATATTAAGCTCATAGCTAATCTCTTTCTTGTGTATTTTCTCAATAATTGAGATGAATGATTTTTATCAGCAGAAGAGCAGAATTTCGTGGCAGCCTACAGTGCAACGGTCCCCCAATAATATCCCTATTGAGCCTATTAACTATTATACACATATTCATAACTATATTCATCCAAAGCTGCCTTTGGACCACAGCTTTTATTCATTCGGAATCCATATTGCTTTCACCTGAACAGCAATGGAGCTGATGTCATTGCTATTTTGGAAGAATTTTTTAAGCAAATAAACAATATAGGTAAGTTATATACAGGGCTTCATGAATAACATATCCAGCACTTTCCACTTGAAAAATCATTTCTCATACATATCTCATTTTATCATCATAACCACCCTGTGAAACAAGTATCATTGCCCCTACTTTATAGACAAGGAAGCTGGAGCTCAGAAAGGTAATGTGGCTTCCTTAAAGTCACACAGATTGGGTTGTAAAGATAGATTTTATTATATTATTATTATTATCATAAATAATAATAGCATTCAATATCTGTTGATCAATGGTATGTAGCAGTATTAACTGTTTTATATGCATTATCACATTTATTTTATATAATCAGCCTTTAAACTGGGTTTATCATTTTCATTGTACAGATGAAAATGGTATTTCGGAGAACTATAGCAACTTGCTCAAGACCATACAGCTAATAAGTCTTGGAGTAAATTTACTACTCTACCATAAAGAAGGATAAACTTCAATCATTTGCAGCAAAATGGATGCACCTTGAGACCATAATGTTAAGTGAAATAAATCAGACACACAAGCTTAAATATCACATTGCTTCTCTTGTATGCAGAATGCAAAATATAAATAAAGAGCAAAATAAAAGACAGACGATAGTAAATACATCTTTAGCATATGAGAAGGGAACCAAGAGACAGCGGGAAGGGGAGGAAAATGAGATTTTTTAAAAAGTGGGGGATTGTAATGGATTGTGTAAGTGTACTGAGTCCTTACAAGGAACATGATCATTATTTACTACAAACATGTACAAATATATATGAAGGGATCCAAGAGATGGAGGGAGAGGGAGGGAGGAGAAGAGAGGGGACAAAAACAGAATTATGATGTGTCATGTACATGCACCAACTCCCCACAATGAATGCAATCATTATGTACTACAAACATGTACCAATAAAAAAAAACTTTTGAGAATTCATTTGTGTAAACAAATAATTACCAATAAATAATATCTCTTAATTGGTCATTATTTAAAAATTAGGAGATGTTCTAGTTGGAATACTATTGATATTCTGAGTTACCACGACACATAAAAGTTTCTGTATTCATCGATTCAGATTCCTTACTCTTCCCAAATCCCCCCAGTTGATTGAATTGTGGATACATTGTTACAGATTTGGCTACCATTATCATTGCTATAGTTGATTCTTTTTTCCATTCCAAGCATGTACACACACACATACACACACACACACACACACACACACACACACACACACGAACGCACAGAGATGGACAGTCATCCTCAAATGCACGTTAACACTCTGCTGCCAAACGGAGTCCTCAACCTGGCATCTGTTCCAGCAGAGAACTGCTTGCCACGACACCTTACCTTACATGGCAGCAAGCCCTTTCTGCCTGTAAGTCTCCAAAAGCTGAGCTGGACCTCACGTGTAAAATCCTCGAGGCTACCAGAGTAGTTCACTGTGCACCTGGGACATGAGAGACTGGATGTGGTAGTCACAGGTATACACTGCCCAGATCCTACTGAACCACTTACCAGTCCAGTTATTTAAATATAGGATAACCAAAAATTGCACTTTTTGTTAATTTTATAAGATAACAAGAAATATAAAAACAACAATTTTGTCAAATTTATTCAGTAATTCTTCCATGTATGATATATCTTAAAACATTCAACACACAACACAATGTTACAATCTAGACAGCAGTATCTAGTCTCTTTCCAAATTCTTTTTGCATTCTTGTCTTCCTTTGAACAGCACACTTTACACTGTCATGGTGGCCTTTCCTTTTTTTCTGTGGGTGAGTATAATATCAGTAAAATGTCTATGTACTAAAAGTAATGATGAAGACGTCAATGATGGACGTCCTGGTGGCATTGTGCTCGCCCATGTTTTTCAATTATTTGGTCTGTTAGATAGACCTAACCTAAATTGTATATGTCTTTTTGAACTCCCTTGTTTTGAATAAACAACAAATGAGTTCTATATTGTTCGATCCAGAAGGTGCATAAATATTTTATAATAATATTTTTCCATGCTTTTTGATTACAGGACAGCTTGTCAGATATGGGTCAACTCTGTCAACACCACCCACAGAATTATTATAATCATTGGCCACTCCTGGAATTTTTTAAATTTTGTTTCTTCTTTCAAATTCTACCATTATCTGTATTAGGAATAGTTGACAAGAAGATGTCTTTTCTGTCTTTGCATTTCCTAACACAGACTTTTGCTCTCTGATATGCTGGCATTTCTCCCCTTTTCAGTTTTTTCTTCTGCAGACCTTTTGGCTCCTCCCTCCTGTTTCCCAAATGTGTCCATTTGTATTGTAAAAGAATATCACTGAGTTCTGGACAAATATAACAATTACACCTAATGTACTTATGATAAGAGATTTTATAGCTGGTAGCACAAAATTATAGGTTATTTTTCACAAATAAAATAAACAAGAATTAGTAAAAGAACATAACCAGAACTTATTATTAGATTTCACTAGAAAGAAACATCAGAGGCAAATACAATGTTCTAAACAAAAAGTGTGCAAAGAAATAGTCAATACAAAACAAACAGCAGACCTATGAGCGTATCTCATGCAAACAAGAATCAACGGGTTGAAACGACAGGGGCCTGAGTGACGCTCAGGGTAGTCAGTACGGAAACAAATGCGCTGCCCAAGTGATGCTCAGGGTAAACTGTTAAGTGGGTAAAAGAATGACTTATCGCCTGACTCCTGGGAGACGGCGTGGAGCTGCCAGTTCCTTAGGATCTGCCTTGCTGCAGAGAATCGCCTCACCTGAGATGATGCGCTTCCAGGGACAGGCAGCATCCAATGACTGAGTGAGGCGGGGGTGTGAAGGCCAAACCCTTTCTGCCCTACACAGGGCAGCTCTAATGAACAGTCTTTGCTCCAGAGCTTCCTCACTAGGTTGGCCAAGCTTTGCCTGCCTGTTTCCCCGAAATTCAGCTTTTTCTTCAGCCCAATCCCACTTTCCCTCTTTTCACTACGTGGGTATTAAATTTCTAATCAATATCTTACACCTTTAACTCCATTTCAACAGAATTTGCTGAAGTCTTCCAGAACACCAAAAGTATAACCCCACACCAAGTGCGCTTACAATAGAAAAAGGCAAGCGACTTCTGGGGCCCTTGGTCAGGATTGCCACTTCCTGGACGGTCCCCAAGATGCAGAAGCAGCTTGATTTACTCTGGATACAAGTTTCTGGCACTGAAAACTACATGGATTTGTCCAGGCCTTCGCTTCTAAGGATAAATCTGATAACGGAAAGGTAAGGAAAGGAGACTTTGTCCCTGGGGAGAAATATCCACCAATGTAAGGGACTGGTTCAATGAATTGTGATGGAGCACTGTACTGGAATAATCCCCACCCTTAAAAAGAGAAAGAAAATTACATTTGCTGATGAGAGAAGGCTCAAAATACATCCTTATTTGAATTTTAAAAAGAAAAGTTTTGGAACCGTGCCTAGCAAGCGCAATGCCCTGAGTTCGATCCCCAGCACTCAAAGAAAAAAAGAACTTGAAATTTTGTGATATAAAATATTTTGTACCATTCTCCATACAACCTTTGAAATAGCAAGTATCCTCAAATTAAAATGTCATCTAGAATCAGGAAACTTCAAAGCTGGAAGGCCAAGTGAATTGTAAGCCATCTTTCCACTACTGCCACATGGTGGCACCACTTTAATTCCTGATAAACAGGAATTCTGGCCAGCTTTTGTCAACACTGGTCAGGAATTATGCCAATTTCTAACTACGTGGGGTCCTCAGCAACACATTCCTAGAATAAAACACAGCTGCCCTGTCTGGTGGGCAGAACAGTTGAGGAATATGTACCGAACTTAACTGTGGTTTTCCATGGAGAGTGGAAATGGGGAGGGTACCTGTTACCTGTCCACATTATATACTTATATTAATTTTACATTCAGTAAGAAAGGATGTATGAGATGAAACCATTTCTGATTTAAATAAATGCCCTCTTTAGATTCTTAAGTAAAACCTCAAGTGCGTTTCAAATGTCAGGGAGATGGCAGCCAGCACACACTAAGCAAGACAGGAGGCGTGTCATCCTCTGGCCAGGCATCTGGTGCTCCATATGAAAGAGTAAGAGCCAGAATAATGTGAATGCCTCAGCCCTTGGGGCCCTAGCAAGGACTCCACTGTGTTCAAGGATTTTTCCCAGTCTCCCTCAGCACAGCAGTCTGTAGCCCATCAGGCTTGCATGCAGCCAGTGCATAGTGCAACCTCACCCTGCCCAGATTCCGAAGCTGGGGCTCTCATCAGACTCAGAGAGAACAAACACCTAGAGAGGAACAATACTGCCGGCATAGGCAAGAAGCCCCAGGGGAGTTCTGCACCGCCATGACACCCTGATCCTCACATGAGGGCTAAGGGGCAAGGCTGCTCATGATACTAACTGTAGCACCTATGGATTGTTTTACAGCAACTAATCAATAGCAAGATAAAGAGATCATGGAAAAGAATTAGATTAAACAGTTTAGTAAGAATTCAAGAAGGCTGGGTACAGCATGTGTCTAACATGTGTGAGGCCCTGAGTTTGATCCCCAACACCGCAAAAAAAAAAAAAAAGGACACAAGAAATTACAGTTTATTCAATGTTTTCCTGGTATTTAAGGTCTATCTACCCTAAATGGGAGACATGTTTTTTGAATGTAACTAACTGCTCATCAACCGTCACACCAAAAGCTGGTATATATTCATCTTGTAAATACTGATTACAGATTTCAAATACATCTTAAATCCAGTTTGTCATTGTTCTGAGTCTTCTTTATTTAAATTGTCAAAATGGAATGCTTTTGAAGTTTAAAAGCTTTAAATCTTCATAATTTTGGTGAAGAGAGAGGATGTCCATCTTTTTTTCCAAAATTGTAAAATATTTTCATATTTAGATTTCTAAACACCAATTCATTATTGATACAATGATGCTTCCTTTTTCATTTCTACATCATCTTTATCTTTCCAGTCACCTTTGAATTCACATGTGCTTTTTAGCATTTGTCCAATTATTAATTATATCAAGTAAATTTTTGTGCAGAAGCATTATAAAAGATTGAAGAATACTGTCCTGGGATGTTTTCGCTTCCTGTCACAAAATATTGCCTGATGAAGTCCTTCCTGTTGAATGTCTAACTAGATAAGAATACCATATTTTGGGGCTGGGGATGTAGCTGAGTGGTAGAGCGCTTGCCTAGCAAGTGCAAGGCCTTGAGTTCGAGCCCCAGCACCAAAAAAAAAAAAAAAAAAAAAAAAGAATACCACATTTCCCTTGGATCCTTGGAAATATACTGTTCACTCATAAATTCTTGAGTCTGAAAAATTGTACCTAGGACATCCGTAGACTCGTAGTCTGAGCTATCACTTCTATGATCAATTTCACCATCATCATTAGTTCAGAGTGCTGTTGTGTCTTTGATTTCATCTTCTGACTTGCTGAATAATTGAGAAACATCTTCCTCCATCAATATCTTCTTTAATGGAAAGGTAAAATTGCTGTATTCTGAACTATATTCATTTAGAACCCTAACACAATGCTTTTGTAGACTTTTAAAGTACATTTTTAACAGATGACGCATTACTTTGGGCAACACAATTTTTAAAACTGAATGATAGTATAATAATGATGATTTATTCCTGAGTTGTAGTACTCTTTTAGACTGTCCCATGATTCTTCTGTTTTATTATTATTTTAGCCTCTTTAGCAGAGATGGGACTAATTGATGAGTAATAATGAAATAATTCCTTGGACTTTGAAGTAACAAAATGTTTCAAAATATAAGAAAAATAAGGGACGTAAGATCTCATAATGTATCTTACCTTTGTAAAAAAAGTTTTAATGAACTCACAGAGTAATTGCAAGACAGAATAAGTAATACTGTACTTTGCAAAAATAACATTTCTCTTTGTTCTTTTGAGTACCTCTAAAGAAGAATAAATGTCATGAAATGTGAATCCCTACAAATAGAATTGTTCAATATAGAAAAAAGTGAAATTGTGTCCAATAGATGCTGATACCAAGTGTTAAGCCTTTCAAATGTTCCTGATTACCTCCGGGGTAAAGCCCGTGACTTGAAGGATCTCCCTAATTTCACACTTGTAGTGACATCACTGAACACTGTCCACTCCACCCCAGCCCCCAGCACAACATGGTCAAGCTGTCAGACCTGTTGTGGTTTCCCTGAACATGTTGAGTTGTTTCACACTTCTGTGCCTCTGCTGCTACTGCTTCTTCTGTCTGAAATGCCTCCTTCCCAGATATGCTTAGAGAACTCCTACTTTTCTGCAGTTCTTAGTTCAGCTAGCACCTCCTCCAAGAAGCCTTCTTGGATCCACTCCCAGCTCAGGTGGACCAGCCCTATTCTGCAACACCTTCAGCTAACCTCTCTCTTTGGATGCTAACATACTATATTGTCACTGTTGATCTGCCTGACTCCCTCCCCAGCCATTCTGCTCTCTTAAGTCAGGAACTGCTTCTAATTTGTACCCATGGCCCACAATACCTAGGCACTCAGTAAATGTTTGCTTAATAAATAAATTAATGAATGAATGCATTGGGGCTGAAGAAGAAATTTTCCATTAGAGTACACTAGAAAATGCAGCTCAACCAGGACAGCAGATACAAACTGTGAAGGGCTTGAATAAGGATCCTTACATTTATTAGCGTGTCTCACAGTTTAACTGGCTTTCAAATACTGACCTCGTTTATCTTCCAACACACTATAAAGCAGCAGGGCAGGCAGATGAGGAAGTGGACTCTCTGACCTATCAATAACCAGCTTGAGGGACACACTACTAATTAGATGTTGAGATGTTCTGGCTCTTGGCTCAGCGCTCTGCCTATTACAGCAACACATCTCCAGGCTTTAGCCTGGGCACAGAGGGAAGGCCACAGGACTCAGTGAACAGAGGAGCCACAAGATCAATTCGATGTTCTCAGACTCTTTAGCTAGGAGATAATAACTAGTATTTTATCACTCTGCACTAAGAATAAAATCCAGATATGATTACAACATCTGCAAACTAAATAACAAATGTAAGACTACATCGCAACCTGATCATCTTACCCTCAAAAATTCACCCTTTAGAGTGGCAAAGATGTTCAAGGCAGCTTCAAGTGCATCTCTGGTGTCTTCTTTCTGCTTCACAGTAATCTAGGAGCAGGGCTGTGTGGCGTACCCATGAGATCAGATTGGATACGAGTTGATAATCACTGAGGAAAGGGGTCAGAATCAAAAGTCTAAAACAGGATTCTGAAGTAGGACTTGAACTAGGGGTTCTGTGAGCAAAATTAATTTTGGCTAGATATTTTCTAGTACAGTTGAAAGGTGGCTTAGAAAGTGAAAGGCCCAGGTTTTAATTCTGTCTCTTCCATTTAGAACTATGACACTGCAAGGTACAGTGTCACTGGGCCTCAGTCTTCTCTTCTGTCAAATGGGACTAATTACCTGTGCCTTGTCCACCTTATACTCATAATTTAATTAAATGTTCATTATAAATAGATATAACGACCAAATGTGATGTCTGAGTCTAGATTGGATCCTGTATGTGGGGGCAAAAACTGCTATGAAAAATTAGTCAGTTGAAAAAAAAGTTCGTGTGAGGCGATTAAATATATTATCTGTGTTAAATTTACTGGAGTTCATAATTATACTGTGGTTATGTAAGAAAATATCTGTAGTACAGGAAAATGCTCATTGAAATACTGAGCCCATGATGATATATATGTTACTATGTTACTCTCATTTGGTCCAGGAATATAGAGAGAAGAGAGAGCAATGAAAAAGTATATAGATGTCTTTATTCTTACAACCTTTCTGTGTTTGAAAATTTTCTAAATAAAAGATTAAAAATAGAAATAAAATAATACCCTCTCATTCTGCATCTTCTTGTGAGGCTCACTTTTGGTCATAACAAATTTCACTTCTTGACTTTATGTTGTGTATCTCTGTTTAATGCCTTTCTCCTCCTAAGTGTAAGCTCCACACAGGTAGGAATTGTATTCATGCTGCTCAGTGTCATAGCCCTGGTATTCACACCAGTCCCTGGTACATAGGTGGTGCTCAGAAAATATTTGTCAAGGGGATGAATAAATAAAAGGTAGGTAGCAAAAATAAAGACATCGTCTAACCTTTATAGAGCACTTACAATTGGCCACATCTTGTTCTGGCCACTTTACACACAACATCTCATTTCACCTTCAGAACAATGGTATGAGGTACGTTTATAATATGAGAAAACTGAGGTGCCATGAGGTAAGTCACCTGTGTAAGGCTACATGGCTAGAAAATGAAGGTAACATTTATATTCTAACAGGGACCGTAAGCCAAAAAAGAGATTTGTGAGAAGGGTGTTAGGCTCATGCAGGCTGGGAAATAAAGTAATTTTCTGTGCCCCTTGGGTCACACATCAGATACTCCCCTAATTCTACTTGAAAGACCAGCTCAGGGTTGGCCTTCCACTTCCTCTGGCTATTCCCTACCGTGCTCCACATTCTACACAATTTCTAGCACCTCAACATTTCAGAGAAAGAAGTCACCTTGGTGAGGTCATCTCGTCCAGTGGTTCTCAATGTGCGGTGGTCCCCAGATCATGACAGCATCGTCTGAGAATTCGTGAAAGTGCAAATTCTCAGGCTCCACCTGCTACACTGGAGACTTTTAAGGGACAGACCCAACCATCGGGGGGTTAACAAGTCTCTAGGTGATTCCAAGGCATGGGGAAGTTTGAGCGGCACCGCTATAGTCCAGTGTTTCCATTTTACAGATGAGAAAATTCAGACCCAGATGTCAAAGTTCATTAAGTTATGCCTGACAGAACCAGCATTCTGACCCTCAATCCAGTATTCTCTGCAGTTCACTACATAACCCCAGAAATATGCTTGCTGACCACCAATAGCAGGGATACCAACCTTTTCCTTCTACTAGGAAAAAGCTAAAAATGTCGTTAAGCATTCCACTAAATTCGAGATGGTTACCAAACATGTGGGATTAGTCAAGTAGAGCCACGTGTATCCCAAAGGTCAACAAGAGACTCTTCCTGCTTTTAGCATGAATTTTGCCTCTCTTGACATCACAGATTGTGTATATCAACTGCCTCAGACAAATATTTGTGGTGTTTGGCACTCACAGCTTTCTACAAGCAGTCGGCCGGAAGCAGCACATAAAGCACAGAACACAGACACACCAGGCCTTTCCGAAAGAGCAAATAGAGAACCACCGAAAACCTGCTCCCCCGGGGCTCCACAACAGCAGCTAGTACACCTGGTCAGGAAGGCCAGCCACGTCTCACCACTTTGGAGAGCAGAGTAATTGAGAAGGCAGATCTTTGCAAAGACCCCAGTTAGTAGAGCAACTGGAGACCCACATACACAGGTAGGGCCAGGCTGACTTGGTAGCCACTTTGGATCCTGTTGAAACTGGCTAATGCATGTGAATGAATGAGTATCCAGAAACCATTCACTTTAGGTTTTCAGAATTCCAGAACCACCACCACCACAATCTAGAAAAAATCGTAGGCACAACACATGGGACAGTATCTGGGTGACTGCTACAGTTTCAGGAATAATTACGCTGGAATGTGCAGTACACCACCATTGAGGTGAAAGAAATTTGCTCTGGGTCAAATTAGCTGAGAATCAATAAAACCATTCTGCCCATAAATTATCACTAGAGAATAAGACTGTTTACCAGAAACTGAGAGTAAGTGCAGTGTTGGGAAGATGAGGAAGGGGATTCTTTTCTCTTTCCTTCTCACTACCTTCCTTTTCTCCAATTTCCTAAATCTGGGATTCTACAACTCTCGCCTGCACCCTGCTTCCTTTCACTCTTCTGGCCTTTCTTCTCCACCCCATCCCTTGTTTCTTCTCTTAGACTCACTCTCCTTAAGTGCGGTCTCCTTGTCCTAAACTCAGGCAAGCAGCCGATAGTCGGGGGAAATCTGCAGGCTGCGCCCCTCTCACAGCAGAATAGAGGGAATAGGAGCTAGTATCATTGAAGTACAGTGCCCACAATTGCCAAAATTATTGAGAATCACTCAGTGCCAGAGTGTAGCCTCCTTGCAGCCCCCTTTCCAGAAGTGCATGCAGCAGCAACCCTCAGCAGGGAGTCCTAAATACCACAGACAGCTGAGCTGATGGCCTCTCTGTGGACCTGGGCAGCTTCCGTTTCCGCTGGGCACCGACCCCAGCAATGCTCATCTCTAGGCCAGACAGCATCCTGTTCTAACTAAACCCCTGGGCAGTGCACACTGTCATCGTCTCTGCCTTGCTCCTGGAACTGCACTACCGCCCTCTTTCCCACAGGCAAAGAGCCCCCTAGAAGCCCATGAGATTAAACCTGCCCCCTTCCTGTTTGGACACAGTGTTTGGATTGCCATCCTTCTCTCCCCAAAAGCTGGATTTTATGCCATTTTTCCTTCCTCCTAGTCTAGGTTTTGTCCCTCTGCCCCCAGCACTTGCACCCAGGATGCCCTCGTGACTCTGTGCACGGCTGGGGCTGAATAGTAGCTCTATTCCTTCCCCTTCGTTTCTTTCTCCTCACTTTTTTCCAGCTCCTCTCTCTTTCACTTTCATCCCTACTCTCTAAACTCTTCTGCCCCTCTCCCATTTTCCTTTCCTTTCACCCCATCACAGTCATGGTACATTTAGTGTTTTACACGAACGAGACAGAACAATCCCTCTGTAAACTGGATCCAGAGACTAAAGGGTCTCCTTATGACCTTAGCCATTTTACACAACCAATTGTCAAAGAAGATGGATTAATCAAGGTTGATTTGAACCTGCTGCCCCCTGTGAGAGTCTCTAAAGCCAATCTTCCCCACTGCAACAATTTTCCACTTTAACTGAGGCTTTCAGGGATGAAGATGTTAAGACCATCAAGTGCTCTTTGCTTCCCTCCAGTCACTGAAAAGCAATTTTCACAAACGCTAGTGAGGATTACCTTAAAATCGTGTAAAAGAAAGACATGACCTCATTTTTTTCTCAGCTGGTGCTCGGCAGGGCTGCGAAGATGCTCTTTCTCACCAGCTCTAGTGGCCAAGGCTGACTCGAAATGTTAAAAGCTCAGTTGGGAAAAAGGAGCGCAATCTCTTTGGACCACCGTTTTGAAGCATGCCATTGGTTCCCTCATTAAATCTCACTGACTCCATCTCCTCTATATCACTGTTCATTCTTCTCGGAATTCATTCTAACCCCTCATTTCAGATCTCTCGAAGGGGGTGAAGAAGCAGGGATGGTGGCATCTGTAAATTTGAAAGGGGTCTCCGAGTAAATTATTGATATATCCAAAGTATGCAATACCGTAAACTTCCTTCTTAATTTTAAAGCACAGAGTGTGGCTTTAGGTATTTCCTTCTTCACCAAACTTTACCAGATAGAAGTCTTCAAGCAGCCTAAGCATAAGTGATAAAGCACAGATCTTCTAATCATATACTCACGTTTAAACCCCCACACACTTCATCTTTACATTGTACTCTTAAGTAAACAATTAGCCTTGGCAATACAAGTGTCAACAGAACTATAATGCGCTGACTCCTCTAGATATTCTATGTGACCTTGTGTTTTCAAACAAGAATGTCTGAAAATGACATTCCATAGTGTTTCCAGGAAAAGAGACTGATTTGATGCATTCAGGCTGCTATAACAAAATACCATAAACTGGGTAGTTTATACACAGACATTTGTTTCTTACAGTTCTGGAAGCCAAGAGGTCTAAAATCAAGGTGCCAGCAGACTCGGTCAGTGTCTAGTGAGTGCTCACACTCTGCCTCCTAAATGGCACCTTCTTGCTGTGTGCTTACACGATGGAAGAGTCTAGCTGTCTCTCTTGAGTTTCTTGTATAAAGACACTGATCCCATTCACGAGGGCTGCACCTCCAGGACTTAATCATCACCCAAAGCCCCACCTCCTAAAACGATCAAGTTAGGTTTCATCGTGACCGTGGGAGGAGCCGCACGCATTCGGATCATAAGATAACATGTACAAACAACTACTTAAGCCTTGAGAAGACCTACATCAAGTCAGGTTCCCATTTGCTCAAAATCTTCTCTGTTTAAAATTAGCAGCGAGAAAGCAGATCACTGGTTCTGGTCCTTGTCTTTGGTGATGCAACGTATCCAAAGGATTATATGCAGCACGTGGCTGAGGATTTTCTCGCCAGTGATGGCAAATTATCACTCTCAGCCCCAAACACTGACCTTGATACCTCAGCTGGGATTCTCCCTAGAGTAGCCCCCAAACTATGAAGTTTGGTGCTTCATATGAGGTGCATCATGAGGTGCATTAAGTCTGAATGCTCTTTCCTTTTCCTGTATTCATTCATTTGTTTTTGCAAATATTTGCAGAATGCCCACTACTTGACAGTCCATTGTCTGGGTACTAATAGGAGAGTATATGGTCTGGTGTTCTTCTGGGTCACACTGGTTTTATTCTTGACTTAGCAGAACCAGATGTTTCTACCCTATTTCTTAGACCAACCATGGGCATTGAACCCAGTGCACAGAGAACTCCTGCCTTAACCTCATTTGTAAGACACAATACCCAGAGGATCTTGATAAGGAACCAAAAAGGCCACCATCGCTCCCTTAATCTATTATTGTCTCTTCCCCAATCATGATCTACTTGTAGTCAGACTCTTGAAACCCACATCACAGGACTGTAATAGCCACGCCTGTGATTCTCTGTCAATTGTGTTCCCTGACAGTACCTAATCAATTACTGGACTTGGATGGAGCTTTGTACATTAAAATTAGTACTGTGGCCTGCTACACATCTACACAGTGTACGCATAGCCATCCAGGCCAACCTGGGGTGTGCAGACTGTCTTGCTGAGTACCAGCGTCCTTCAGCTGGAAGGGCTGTGTCCTAGTGTGCCACTTCCTTGATCCACCTTTGCTGTCTGCAGTTTGGACCTCTGCTCAGGCAAGGAGACCATTTGTCAGGTCCACATCCAGCTGAGAGATTTCTCCGAAAGACCACAATGGTCATATCACCCTGAGATCGATGCTCAAATCTTTAGGATGGATTAAAGATCTAGACACAATTCATAATGCATATTTTAAGTCCCAGCAGGAAATAGATGACACTCAAATGAGTATTTTACAGAGGGGTTGTGATCATTAATCATGATTGTCAGCATGATTGGATTAAAAGCCACCTAGCAAATCCACAAAGCACGGTTCTGGGTGTGTCTCTGAGGTGTCTCCAGAGATGACTGGCATGCAGGCCAGCAAACTGAGGGGAAAGACCTACACGGATTTAGGTGGCACCAACCTGGATGGAATAAAAACAAAAGGAGGAGGAAGTTGGCCTGAGTTTTAAAACTTGCATCCTGCCTGAGCAGTTACAGCTTTCGCTACTGACATCACCTGCGGACATCGGACTCCAGTTTCTTTAACCTTTCGAAAAGGACTCACGCCAGCAACTTTCCAGGTAGCTTCCAGGCTTTCGACGTTGGACTGGCAAAGTATCCTTGATCACTCTTGTTCTGCAGCTCCTCGATTCTTAGACTGAGCGGCTACTGGATCCTCTGGGTCTCCAGCATGCAGACAACCATTATGAACTGTCAGACCTCTGCTCCCACAAGCCTATCTAATATATATATATATATATATATATATATATATATATGCACATACATATACATATATATATTGCTTTTGAGAACCCTAACTGATAGAGGAGTGGAGGTTAAGAAATGAATTATTTATAGAGGTATAGGCAGGGTGCTCCAGAGCCAGAAACAGATGTAGGAGATGCCTTCATTATCTTAACCTAAGGAAAGGAGCCTTAGTGCAGGAAGATAGAGTCCAGGGTGAAGGGTGGAGAGAGGATCCGAAGATGCAGAAGGAAACTAGCACATACCTTCTCATTGACATTTTTCACTAATTCAGACCAGAGCTGAGATAAAGGTACTGCACATTCATCTGTGAAAAACAGCTTTCTTTAGCAAACGAGTAGGCAAAACAAAATGACAAGAAGAGCTTTTATTTTCCTTGAAAATATAAGCATCCTCAGACATTTTAAACTATGAAAGGACTGTTCACATAAAACAATGAATGAATTTTTATCTACTTATTATAATAGTTCTTGCTTTGACACAGCATTAGCTCATGTTACTAAATGTGACTAAAAGGAATGAAACTGTATTTATTTAAAGTGGTCTGAATTTTAGATTTATACCTGATCGAAGTTTGTTTCCTTATACCCTACAAAAATTAAAACTGAGTATATCAAAGGAAGGAGCTCGAACATTGTGCTGAATTAACTGAACATTGGTTTTCTGTAGTCCACTCAAAGAACCTAATAACAAGAAAACAACTTGATGTTAGGGCTCTTTTAAAAAATAATAAAAATTTAAATAATAAAATGATAAAGACAGACCTGACTCCAAGGCTGCTATCACCCATCCAAGGCTCTCTGCCCTGAGCAGTGTCCCCAGATGACCAAAATGATATGGGGAAAGACCCGTGTGAGGCCCAGGAGTCATACTCAATAGAACCAATGATGGACAAAGCACTTGATCACTGAGGCAGCGTACTCAGCACCTGCCAGCCTGGCTTGTCCATTTACTAGTTGCACCACCTTAAATAAATCATTTAATTTCCCCAACTCTCAACTTCCTCAACTTTAAGGTGGAGATGATAACATCTATTCCGTCAGTTATGATAGGAATTGAATAAGATTCTATCTGTGAAATACCCAGCACAGTGCCTGCCACATCATCGGTACTTATCAAACTCTATTCTCGCCATTTTTATCCTTTTTACTTCCCCTCTTTACCTCCCCTCCCTCCACTCTCCCTCAATCCCTAGATCCCCTTCTCAAAAAACCATTATTTTCATACTCAGAAACAAGAGCTAAAGCAAAGCAAAGAGGGGGAAACAGGGGTGAGACATGGGTTACCTTTCAATTAACTAGAATGTTACATTGCCCAGGCACCCATTCCCCACAGGGTCCCATTAAATTCACATTTATGGTATTGATTTTTTCCAGGACAATGACCATTTTACACATTAAGCATCTCTACCTCCTGCTGCTCTTTTACAGGTTGCCACTCTAATAAGATCTCCACTCACATCAGTGTAGAAGTCTTTATGTCTTTCCCTGTCGAAAGAAAAAAAAAAACAGGATAGGAAACTGAGGTCACTAACAAAAAAATGTGTCTAAGAATCCTCAAGGAATAGGTTGGGAGGGGAATCTAAGGTAGAATAAGAAGAATAAGACAAAGAGACTCAAATTACGAAAGGGGTGTGTGTGTGTGTGTGTGTGTGTGTGTGTGTGTGTGTGTGTGTTTGGCTCTTGATCCAGAGGAGTCGTAGCTGCCAATGTTAGGCACACTTTCACATCCGATTTCCTTCTTTATCCGAATGGCACAAAGTACGGCTCATAAACCACTGCCCCCAGGCCCCACAAGGGGAGAGGATAAGAGAGGTCAGGAACATGCAGACAAATCAGAATACCCCTTATCCCCAACACGTCTTTCCTTCCATCCTTGCTCCCCTAAGTCTAGTCTCCCCACAGCAGCCAGAGTGATCCATTGTAAATCAGATCAAAACATTAGCTGCTCTGCTGCAAATCCATCCAAAGCCTTTTCATCTCAGTAAAAATCCTAGTCCTTCCAATGGGCTACATGACCCCATGCAACTCGCTTGCGCCTTATCACTACCACCATGAGCTCTCTGACCTCAGTAACCTCTTTTAGGTCTTTCTTAATCGTCCCTTCCTCAGTAACACTTTCCTTGACCACCCTAATTCAAGTTGCATCACATACTACCCTCAGCATTCCCTATGCCCTTCCGTACTTTTTTTCTCCATTGTACTTATCGACATTTAACATAGTATATATTTTAATTAATTACCTTGTTTCTTTTCTGTCTTCTCAATTAAAACATCAGACTCCATGATGGTAGAGATATTTGTCTCTTCTGTTCATGACTGTATTCTCAGGGCCTCTAACATCGTCTGGCACATGGTAAGCACTCAATATTGGTGGAACGAATGAATCCACCTAGTTTAAAGGGGTGACCCCCAAACACTGACCATATGTTAGAATCTCTTGGGTGGGGAGATTTTAAAACCTACTTATGCCAGTTAATTGAGAATCTCTGAGAGCAGGACCCAGAAATATTTTTTAAAACTATCCATCTGATTTCAATGCCTAGCAAGAGTTAACTCTTATTTCAAAAAGCCAAATAGCTCTTTGTAGCTTATGAATAGCAGCCATCTCTGGGATAACCATTCTACAGAGGAAAACTCTCTTAGATCAATAAATATTTTCTAAATGGAAGAATCTAGGTGAAGTCAGGTTCAAATGTTCATCAAGGAGAGGGGACCAAAGGGGTGTCCAGTGAAGTATGTTGAAGGCAAAGTTGTAGGGCATTATTAGGTGTGCTATGACCAAGAGGTAAGACAGGGCACGCACACGAGTAACTGTGCTTTCCTGGAGCAGCTTGGATTTGAAAGGGGGCACTGTACCAGTAGGCACGCCTCAGATAGGTGAACATCTGTAGCCATTATAGGAAGCTTCCGTCTTGGTTTTTCTGCAATGCTGGGGATTGAACCCAGGCTCTCACGTGCTGAGCAAGTTCTCTCTCACTGAGCCACATGCCCAGCCCTTGCCCAGGTTTTAAACACTATTTTTAATAAGAGTTTAGAGGTTCCGCACAACTGCTGGTTAGATGAAAGAAGGGATGTATCAAATAGACAAAAACAAATTCATATTTTCTATTTAAAAGGAAAAGCAGAAAAATGTATAGTAGAAAAAGAAATTTAATAATGATGATAATAATTACCAGTTTAACTGGACACATATCATCTCATTTAATCCTCCCAACCACATTATGAGAGGTACTACTATTGTTTCAATCTATGAGGAAGAAACTAAGGCTGAGAGAGGTTAAACAGCTTGCCCAAGAGCACAGTTGGTAAGTAAAGGCAGGATTGGAACTGTCCAAGGCCCAGGCTTTGCCCCAGGTGTCCTCAAACTTTCTTGTACATTAGAGTTACCTAGGGAGCTTGTTTGAACTGCTGACTTGTGGGACGAACCCTGCTCTGAGATTCTGATTTGCAGCATGTGAGAAGAGGCCCAGCAGCTTGCGTGTTACAAACCCCACACTTGCCCTGCTCTGGTACTTAGGGTACTAGTGGTTTTGTGTGGGGATTCACAGCTCTTCTCTCTGTGTGACACCCTTGGGCAAGGAAAAATTGCCTCCACCCCCTTCGCAGCACCCCCAAACTGGACTTTAAAAGAAGCTTAACCTGTGATTCTCTGGTGCTCTTTGGTTCTCTTCCACTTCCTGAAACAGCTTGATGAGTTCAAAGGCCTTACGTGGTGAGCTGAGATCAGAACAAAGTGCACATGTAGCTTTCAGTGAGACGTCTGTGCCCCGCTCCTATCCCAAGGGACAGAAATGAGCTCTGCCCCGAGAGGAGCCTCCCAAATTAGGGAGATATGACAAGCAGGGAAGAAAGCACCTGCTCGGCTGTGAACTAGGTTGTTTGGTCACTTTCGTCCTGCACATCTCCCTGCCCAAGTCCCAGGAGAAAGGAAAGCAAATGTTGGCCCCCAGAGAACTGCCTGCCTTCCCAGCCACCAGAGGAAGCCCCAGTGCAGCCGGAGGGGGCCCAGTGAAATCACCTGCAAATTGTGCTTTGCCCCTCCCTTGACGTCACATTTGCACTCCCAGCTCCCTGGAAAGCCAGCCTCCATTTCTGTGCTTGGGCTTCTCCCATACCCCATTCTCCCTGACCAGGTTTCCAGGGAAAGCTGAGGTCAAATGTTTCATTGTTTTGTGGCCATAAAGGGCTTGACCAAGTATTTTACTAAAGGAAAGGCAGAAGCAGGAAAGCTCCCCATTCCACTCCTTCAGATAAGACCCAACAATTTGCTCCACTTTATTACTTTATAGGAAAGTTACTCTAATACAGGGTGTAGAAGAGGGAAGGTGGGTTCCTAGGCACTCGGGTGCACACCTATAATCCTAGCTACTCCCGAGGCAGGAGGATCACAAGTCTGAGGCCAGCCTGAGCAATCCAGTAAGATCCTGACTCATAAATAAAAATTTTTTCAGCTCAGTGGTAAAGTACTTGCCTAGCATACACGAGCCCCTGTGTTCAATCCTCAGTATTGAAGAAAAAGAAAGTTTTACTCTTTCTGAGTCATCTGCATAAAAGAGATAATACCTATTATGCTCAAATGTGATAAAGATATTTAAAAGTGACTATTCAAGTGTCTGGCATATAGGGTCTCAATAATAATAATAATAATAATAATAATAATAATAATAATAATACCAACAACAGATAGTTAACATTTTAAAATATTTCTTACATGCCAAGCATTCATCTAATAGCTACATTTGGATTCATTTTTAGTTTACAACCCTCTGCAAAAAGTACTTTTTTTACTATGTCCATCCTACAGACAAGGAAACCATTACAGACAGATGGGGTAAAATGCACAACATCACAAAACAAGTCAGAATCAGAGCTAAAATTCATCCTAGATCTGTGACTCTGGTACCTGCTGCTGATGCTAATGTTGTCCTTGTCGTTTACTGAGGATCTGCTGTATACGGTCCACTCTGACAGCCAAGAGGGTGCAAAGAGTAATTGCTTTCCCCGCACACACACCCGAGAAACTCACAGTCTAAACCAGACACAGAGGCAAGGTCTCCACACTAAAGAGAGCTCTGCCAAGTGCCACCTAAGGAGCTTCAAATTACAGAAGAGCAAGAAGTCCCTGAAGAGGCTGGAAATGACATGCTCTGTGCTCACGCACCACGCCTGCCTCCCAGAGACTTGCCTTGAGCTTCGGGGCACCTCCCTTCAGCGCAGGCTTCAGAGTCCCGCTTCATGGGTTCCATTCCAGCGACAGCTTGAGGTAAGGCATCTAGGCCCCATGAGCTTTACTTTCCTTGTCTATCGAATGGAGAAAACAATACTTAATGCTTTCCTCTGTAGTGTCACTGTGAGGATCTAGCATATATTCAGACCTCAATAAAATGCAAACATTTATGATTGTCCTTTTTTACTGCTTCCATGGAAATAAAAGCCCCCACCCTTTTACTTCTGTGTGCTGTCATTCAGATTCAGAAGGCAGTCATTTGCAGGCCTACTGGCATCTCACTATGGACCAGATAAAAGGAATGGGAAAGGAGAAGAGGGAAGGTGGGTTCCTTGGCACTCAGGAGCTCAGTATCGCTCGATATGGCAGGTGGCAGAATGGTCTATAGCCCAAGGACTGTACAGCTGGAAGGGAAGGCAGAAAGCTTCCTCCTGCATGGGGCCATCCCGAGCAACCTTGCAGTATCTGTAAAGCATCCTCCTTTGGACCCAACTGGGGGTTACTGGGCACTTATCAGAAACAGAAGAAGGACAGGAACAGAGTGGGAGAGAAGCTGTCCTATAGTGAGCCCCTTTAGTGTGCCAAGCGCTGGACTAGGTACTGTCACACATTTCACAAGCATTTTATAATTTATGCCTACAGTATGCCAGGCTCTGATTTAAGCACTGAGGACCAAGCCGTAAACAAAAACAGATGGAGAGGAAGGATATTCCTATATCACACTCTGGTGTGGGGTAGGAAAGGTGATGAAAGGAATAAATAAGTAAAATATTAAGTATATTCAACAGTGGTAGGTGTTGTGATGAAAAATAAAGCAGTATTTTCAGAGAAGCTGGGAGTATAACTTCAAATTTAAATAGGATGATCAGGGAAGGTATTACTGAAAAAATGACGCTTGAGCACATAAGTCATTTAACACTCATAGCTACTGTATCAGGTAGATACTGACATCCCCCTTTTCTACAGGAGGTAACCGAGTCGGGGTGAGTGGGAAGGATATTGGGAGACACTCCTCCTGGGGGCCCTTGTGCTCTTACACTTCTTCCTGAGTATGTCAAGAATGCAAAGCCCTGACTGCTTTGTTGTTTGTTGTTGTTGTTTTCTCTCTCTCCTTTTTTGGTACTGCGTACTGAATCCAGAGCCCCAACGCAAACTAGGTAAAAGCGCTCTTCTCCAGCCCTCCCTGATGCCTCTTTACCAGAGACACTTCTTAGGGTTATGTCTGCAGAAAGCTATCTTGGGAGTTTAGGCAATGTCGCCTTCTAGGACAAAGAATAGTCATGCTTCCTGCTTGCAACAAAATAGTGAGTTCTCCAATCTCAATGTTGTGTCGTTCAGCTGTAGTGTAAACTGACTACATACAAAGCGTGCATCTAGGTCTCTCTGTGTTGTCCCTGTGGGACTTGGGCACAGAGGGAACCGACACAAATATGCTGACACTCACACTGCTTGTTGTGCTGTTGTGCTGTGAAGACTGCAGTCTGTTGTCTCTGATTCAGGAGTCCTGTGTTTTCTTCCAACAATCATGACACAGGCCATGTTACTAGACTATGAGTAGAGTAAAATCAAATTCCAAACCTGAACGAAGATACAGCCTACTGACACTGTGATGTACTTACTTTTAGGCACTAGACATATACAGCAGTGCAGATGGCAGACAGACGTCCTGTCACCTGGAAGGTACAGTCTACGGGGCGGACGGACAAAGGTGCAAATACAAAGACGTCCAGAATGTGTGGTCGGTACTGTGTAGGAAATCATCAGGAGAGAATGATCCTCAGTGTCCTCATCTGTAAGACAGGCCAACATTCATGCCTGCGACGCAGGACCGTCATGAGCGCAAGACTTTCTAGTTCATGGAAAGCCGTCAAGGAATGTGGTCTTTTGTAATTATCCTTCCTTTTTCCTGCCATGGAAACGAGGGAAGGAAATGGCTCCCTAGTGTGCTTTATAAGGGCTGAGGGAGAGGAGAGCAGCAGGGAGGGGAGCTAAGGCTCCTTGCAACTCCTGTGAGGGCGGAATTCAGCAGAAAGATCCTTTCCTAAGCAGAAATGAGGTAGGTGGGTCGTTGCCGCCTGATTTTTTTTTTCCCCGATCACTATCTGGAAAGGGGGAATTTGAAATATTACAAACAAAAAAGAACTTGGAATTGTAGCCAGTCTGTGACCTTGGTGCACCCTTTCCACAAGAAGCTACCCATAGAAAATGTGCCGTGGTTGAGTGGTTCCAGCCCCGGGAGCACCCTTCCCTTCGCCTCTTCCTCTAGTTGCTGCCCAGGGCCCACTCGCCAGGGCCGGCCAGGCGGAGTTGGGCTAGTGAGTTCTGCCAGTGCGGAATGTACAACACCCTTGCAAACCTCTGCTCCCTCCCCTCCCATTCCTGCCACCCTAACACAGCTGCTTCTCCCCACACAGCGCTGGCCCTGACAGCAGTACATCAGCCTGCGCCCTCCTCTCCAGCCTCTTTCCAGTACCTGTGTCCACACACGGCTCACCCACAGGCCCCACTCCAGTCTGCCTGCAGCAGACAGTAACAGCAGTGATTACCGCCACGCAGAGAACTGGAGTCCTATTTTTTCTTCTGAGCCATCATACAAGAAACTATTTCAAGGACCCATTTTATAGCATGACTGCATCTCTCCTCTTCAATAACTCGCCCAGACATCACCTTAGTAGCTCTGTCTCCCTGGTGAGCAAGAAGCTGGCCTCCAATCACTCTGACCCATTTGCTGCACACATACATGTTAAGTGATGGCTGGCAATCAAGTGACTAATTGATAGTAATGATGGGACAGGATACCTCATGTCTTTGCTGCAGGATTGGCTTCCTTGTATTGTACCTTAACGGCCTTTCTGAGAGTTTTGAAGGGTCGCTTCATTAGAAGGGCACGTGACCTTGTTCTGGGCTCTCTGGAACTGAAGTAGTCTGCTGTGGCCCAAGGTTCTTCCCAGAACTCTGTGTACGCTAAGCTTCCACTGGCCTTGCCAGCCTGCAAGTGTATAAAAGGTCACGCTGCCAATCGTATCCCAGATCTTTCCAGCTCTTACCTTTATCTCACCCAGAACAGAGCCTCTAACAAAAGACCCCTTATTAACATAAGAGTCCCCATGGGATGTCTGCTTCCTGCCAAGAGTTGCCACTGCTACTTTCCTCTGTATTTCTTGGTACTTGTGCTAGGTAACTCACGCCCACTGGGGATTGCTGTCTGCTTCTACAGCTGAGTTACTGGGAACATTGAGATGCCAAAGCCAGGTCATGTATTGTTATTAATCTCCCTCAAAATGTAGCCGCTTGCTTCAAATACAATTATCCCAACATTCTAGCTACTTTCTGAAGCAGTTCTGGAAGTTCTCTTTCGTGAGTCTCTTTAGTTGTACTATCATGGCTCCTTTGCAATCCCGATTTGACTCAAAACGTTTGCCTTCCGTGATCATTTTGACTTTGAGGAGAAGCCAGAAGCCATACAGTGCCAGATATGGTGAATAAAGTGGATAACACACCACAATGTTTTTATGAGCCTCCATTGGATGGCACTCTGCAGCAGCATTCACTGTATTTTTGATCACACCACACAAAGACACTCATGAAGGAAGACCTCCAACAGTGCTTCAGCAAGCAACACGAACTTTGGGATAAGTGTGTTTGAAGTAAGGGGGGTCTTTGGAGGGGAATTAAGGGCAATGTGTCTTTTACTGTAATAATTTTTCAACATTCTATATAATTTGATCACACCATACAGATAGGGAAGAATGCCTCTTTCCTTTGTGTTACCCTTCTTTAGGAGCACAGCTAAACAGGCTTGCTTTGTGCTGATGTCCTACTAAGATTTTGTTGTCTTTGTTTGTTTTGTTTTGTTCTAGAGACACGCTCTCTCTCCCACCTCTCTTTCCTCAAAAGATTAAGAAATTATTTCAAAGGCAGCTGAACCAGGAGAAACATATCTTCACTCAGAATTTCCCTTCCCTTCCAAGACTAAGGATTCTTACTGGGCACAGCTCACTATCTGGTTTAGGTTTCTCTCAGGGTGAAGCACACAAATAAATTTCAGCCCTGTGCTCTTCAGTACACCAACAGAACCTATGCCTTCCTTTGTCCTTCTCCCTACAAGGGCTTAGTTAAAAGGGAAGCAAGAAAGAGTGAGAGTGCAAGGGAGAGGACATCTAGGGAGGTGGCTTTATGTGTAATGGCAGCTTCTAGTCAGAAGCAAAAGGCTTTCCATCTCCTCATAAAAGAATTTCAAGCAGAGGCAAGAGGATATCAACTGAAAGACTGTGTAGCCTATTTAGGATTGAGTGAGGGAGGGAGGTGAATTAGCTGGCCTTTGTCTTGGTTACCTCAGACTCCTGTAACAAAAATACCATAGACCGGGTGACTTAAGCAACAGAGAGTTATTTCTCACCATTCTGGAGATTAAGAAGTTTAAGGTCAAGATTCCACTGAGGGTCCCCGTCATGGTTTTCACACCCCCACCTTCCAAGTGCCCTCACATGGTGGAGGAATAAATAATCTCTCTTCTGTCCTTTCTTACAAGGACACTAATCCCATTCTTGAGGGCTCAACTTTCAGGACCTAATTATGTCTCAAAAGCCCCCACTCCCAATACCATTACACTGGGAATTGAGACTCTAAAATATGAATGGGGGGCCCACAAACTTTCAAGGCCTTTTATAATCCTAAAGATGGAGAAACTGCCCAAAATGTCAGAGCAAATTACCAGTGAGATGCAAGATGATTGCTAGTCATACCCAGATGAGAAATTAACAGTTACAGATTTGTTATTAATAGATTTCTGTTATTTAAAGGGCTCGATACTGAATTTCAATGTATAGTAATGGTATTTTTTTTTTTAGTTCAGATTAGTTACGTAGAATAGTGGATTTCACTTGGCATAATGAAACTTTGTTTAAGGAAAAAAAAAGCTTCAAAATTATTAAGGAAATACTAATATAGAGAGTACAGGATGCAGTCAAAATTATGAAGTTGGTGTTTGAGAGGCCAAAAGCTGAAAAATGGTGGCTTCGTGGTTTAAAGTTTGGGCTCTGAAGTCAAACCCAGCTTCTAGTACTGGCCCTTCCATTCACTAGCCAGGTGACGTGGAGCAGACATGCATGTGCTTGATATTGTCTCAACCACTCAGATTTGCCGTGACTTCACTGTCAAAAGCCTAAGACCTACCTCAAGGACTGGGGTGGGAGCAGATCCAAGAATGGCCTCAGACCCCAGGCCTGATTTCACAGCTGTGTGGCAGATCACATTATATAGTGCTGCCCAAAGGCCAGTTGCACTTCCTGCAGCCCTCACTGTAGGTGGTGAACCACACATCCAAGGTGTCCTGGCTGGCAGGCTGACTCGGGTGCGCCAGGCCTCTCCTCACATCATCTCAGATTGGGGGGGGCGGATAAAGTGAGGGGAAAAAAACACTCATGTCTACTTTAGGTGGCCTCAAAGTGTCTCAGAATTGAATTGTACGCTCCAGAGTTCCCTAGGAATAGAAGAGAAGGGCAGAGAGTATCTCGACCCCACCCCATCTTTTTATTAGCCCATAAAACCATCCAGGTGTCTGTCTTTCAAGCACCTCCCTTGGCACAGGACCCTGGGATGACTACTTTAAGGCCACAAAGAATAGTCTGCATCCTTCCCAGCGGCCTCTGTCTCAAATGGACCACATTGCCCTTTTTTGCCATGAACAGGCTAGGCTGGATCACTTAACAATAAGCCCTCCCTGTCCATCTCCAAAGAACGAATGGAACAATCACTTTCCTTATAGGAGCCTCCAAGACATCTGCAGGGAAACTGCCCTTCTTTCAGCTCACTGGTCCAAAAGCCGCATTTGCCAATCAGCGGTGCTGCTTTGGGTTCCACTTGCCTTTCATTTGAATCTGCACCATTCCTCTTACTTACATAGCCAAGTGAGGCCCTGGTGGTCCTCTCAGATTCCCATATTTGGGTGCTTTGTTTCTAGGTGAATAGGCATGGGGCCCCTAAGCAAGCCTCCTTTTCTGTTCTTTTTCCTATTGGATACTCCACATGCAGTGGCTTCCTTTGAATCCTGCCATTTCTGTTTATCAGGATAAGTTGACTTTAGGCTGAAAATTTCAAGGGCCCTGACAGATTTGGGTTGGCTGTTGGGAAAAGCCATTTAGAGTAGAATAAAGCAGTAGGGTTTTTCAAAGCATACAAAGGGGAGAAAAAGAAAAGTGGGGGACGGGGCTATGGAAAGACCAGCTGTTTTATCCAACCCCACTATACACACTATCAGCAGGGACTCATCTAAGGCAACACTTCACCCACTACACACACACACACACACACACACACACACACACACACACACACTACAGTTCAGCTCATTAGAGGCTCTGCTGGCCTCTCAGAATTTCTACAGTGCTGGGGGAAATGAATTGACTTTAACTGCTAAGGGCACCCTAGTAGCAAGAGGCTTTCACAAGCATTTTGCTTAATTAAGCAGGCTAACAACATAGTGCTCCAAGCAATAATGACCTGGGAATAGGGTTGCCAGATAAGTTTCAGGACGCACTACAGTGGTGCCTCAGTTCATGAACTTAATTCTTTCCATGATTCTGGTCACAGAATTCGTTCCATAATTCTGGTTGCAACCAAATCACAAGCATAGTACGTATATTCAGTTAAGAATTAAGTTCGTGAACCGAGGCACCACTGTATTTGGAATATACACATACTAAACAAAGCCCTTCGATGGTGAAGTCTGAAATAGGGATCTCCAAGCTGCATTATATTTTGTTTAAATTATCAAATGAGGGCAGACTCTCCAGCCCCAGCTGTGGTGCCGCCAACCTGCTATGGCTGCTTTTCCATGTTGGGAGCAGCTGGCTGTGTCTCCAGCTCCAGTTACCACTTGCTCTGGGTTCCTGTCCACCTTTCCAGTAAAAGGTGAAGCCAAGACTTTAACAGCAGCTTTCTAGCTCCAGAGCACTCATTCTCAGCGCTCACTCTCTAAAGCCCAAGACTGTAACACAGATGACCTCGGTGGCACCAGCCAGAGCCTTCACTCCTGCAGCCACACCTATAGGTCTCCGTTCGCTCCGGCTCCAGCCCTTGCCTGGCCTCAGAGCCTCCATCTAGTCCCAGTTTCTTTCTTTCTTTCTTTTTTAGTACATGTTTGCAGTACCTCATGTCTACATTCCTTGTGGAGAGTTGGCACATGTACATAATACATCTTAATTTCTTTTTCACCCCCCCATGTCTTCCCCTCCCTCCCCCTCCCCCCATCTCTTGATCCCTTTCCTATTTCAGAAACACCTATCTTCCTACTTCTTATTATCATTTATTTTGCTCTTTATATTTTGGGTTTTTCATATAAGAGAAACCGTGCAATATTTGAGCTTGCGTGTCTGATTTATTTCCCTTAACATCATGGACTCAAGGTGCATCCGCTTTCCTACAAATGACTCAAGTTGATCTTTCTTTCTAGCAGAGTAGCACCCCACTGCATGTAAATACCATGCTACCTTTAGCTATTCACCTGCTGATGGACATAGCGGCTGTTTCCAAAATTTAGCTATTACAAGTTACCCTGCTATGAACATCAGTATTTCCCCAAGAGTTATTATAGTCCCTGGTTTCTTGATAAACAGGGACCAACTGAATAATTTATATTTGGGGCAACTTTTCTCTCCCTTGTCCTTACTCCAAAGATTGGGGATATCTTTTGAGCAGATGGGGTGGGGGGCAGGTAGAATCTAGCCCAGGGGTTCTCACATGTTTAATGTGCACATGATCACCTGGTTATCAGGTTAAAATGGAGGCTCTGCACTGGGTGTGATGGTGCACACCTGTAATTCCAGCATTCTGGGAGGCTGAGGCAGGAGGATCACCATACGTAGCTTAGTCTGGGCAACTTAGTGAGACTGTGTATCAAAAAAAAATAGAAGGGGGTGCTGGGGAAGTAGCTCGATGTGAAGGCTGTGAGCTCAATCCCCAGCACTGCAAAAACAAATAAATAAAGAAACAAATGCAGTACAGATTCTAATTCAGTAACTTTGGGACGTGGCCCAGAGTTTGAATTGCTAGGAAGCTTCTGGGTATCACTAATGCTTCCAGCTAGGAGGCACTTTACAGAGCGAGGCTATTCCCATCACAGAGCATTCCGTTACACTGACCTGCTTCTTATGGCCTGTGAAGGACTCAACATGTCGTATATGAAGGACTCATATTGGACTTCTATTTGATAAATCTGACAACCCAAAATAAAACAACTAAATGAACAAATAAACTTCCTGCAGGAGAGAAATGAGGTGGGACAGCCTATTAACAACCAAAGTAAAATTACACAGGCCAACAGGGAGAGTTATATTTTCCCCAAGTTTCCTATAGCTGTTTACTGGGCATCAGACACATAAAACATCTTGTGGACATTTCACTGCCAAAAAAAAAAAAATTGCTTTCGGCTGAGCTAGGAGTTAGATATTAGTGTATCTTCACAGTTTAGCTCAATTACATTGTTCATCATGTTGTTTTACAGCATTATAGACTTTTAAAGCTATTTCTTCATTTTTACAGGTTAGGAAATTGAGGTTAGCCACAGCTGTGATTTAACTTGTGCAAAGTAGCAGAAGTGGACTGGAACCAGTCGATGGGCCCTGGACTTTTTCTACAAGGATTTGTGAGAACGATGTCTGAACAGGGAAAATATTTTAAGTTGATTGGTTGCCAATGCTATTCATACCCTTCTGTGGGGAGCCTATTGGAGGCTCCTGAATGAAAATAAACACTCTTTGGTCACTTGAACAAATAGATATCTTTCTGAGCATAGGTTACTCATTTTTGACTCAGTAATCATTTGCTGCACTCCACTGTAGTTAAGGATCGGGATAGAGATTCTTTTTCGCAGGGGTGCTGGAGATGGATACCATGGAAACCCAGGACCTTGCACATTCTAGGCGAGTGTGCTGTCACCGAGCTATGGCCCCAGACATCCTTCTTTTTCTTTTCTTGTCTTGTCTTTTTCTTTTTTCTTTTCAAGACAGTCTCATGAAATTGCTCAGGATGGCCTCAAATTTGTAATCCTTCTAGCTCAGCCAGCCTCTTAAGTAGCTGAGATTACACCCGGCTTAGCTCTGGATCTTTTGGATTAGTAGACATACAGTTTAAAAAAAAAAAAAACACAGTCCCTGTGCTTGGAGAGCATAAACTCCGGGAAGGAAGGAGTAACGTACACACACACGTAATAAAGTCCTATATGTACAGAGGGGACACAAGAGAAGGGACAAATGACTTCAAAATGGAGATCAGCATCCCAAAAGGCAAGTATGCCAAGCTAAGCACTGAAAATGGAGCCAACCTAAAGTGTGGTGTGGTCAGTTCCATGGGAAGAAGGAAGGAGTGTGCGATCTCTGCAAGCAACAGAGGTGACAGAAGGCGTCTTGGAGAGTAAAGTCTAAAACTGAGCCTCACAGCATTTATACAAATCACAATCAGAAAAGATGTTTCAGGTGGGAAACGGTACGGGCGAACATATAGACACAAGAAAGTACATTGTGTATTCAGGGACAGCCCTTCAGATATCAAGTTTAAAACCGTTCTAGGGAAAAGCAGGGGGCATCACAGTCCCCGACCTAAAACTATACTATAAAGCTACAGTATTAAAGATAGCATGGTACTGGCAAAAAGACAGACCTGAGGATCAATGGAATAGATTGGAGGATGCAGAAACCATACCAAACACACTCAAATACCTCATCTTTGACAAAGGAGCCAAACATCCTCACTGGAAAAAGGATAGCCTATTTAACAAATGGTGCTGGAAAAATTGGCTTACCACATGTCAAAAACTAAAACTAGATATATGTCTCGCACCATGTACTAAACTCAAATCAAAGTGGATCAAAGATCTAAACATTAAAACAGAAACACTAAATTTACTGGAGAACAGAATAGGAAGAACCCTCGAAGACATAGGGGTAGGAAAAAAATTCATGAACAGAACCCAGACTGCACGGGAAACAATACAAAGAATCAGTGCTTGGGACCACATGCTATTAAAAAGCTTTTGCACAGCAAAAGAAATCACCAA
>PVJO010018781.1:0-35844 GCA_004026905.1 Hystrix cristata
TGTTTTCAGGTACTGGGTTCTGACTTGAGTATCATAATATATTGTGTTTTGACACCGACACTGTAACATTTACTAATTATTTTTTTAAACTTCAGTTTTACTGCATTTTTCACAACATATCAGACTTCACCAAATATATGCCTTACTATTGTATTATATTACTGCTTTACTGTGTATCTCAATAAAGCACGCAGTTATGTTACAAAAAAGTGTTGATCGGACTGTAATATTGGTTATTTAATTTCATTTTAACCTGTTTATTTTGAGATGGGGGGGTCTCACTGTGCTGCTCAAGCTGGCCCCAAATTCTGCACTCAAGTGATCTTCCTTTCTCAGCCCTTCAAACCGTGGGGACTACAGATGTACACCACCACATCCAGTTTAATTCCTAAATATATAATGCACTCATAAGCTTGGAAAATGAAAACCTAGAAGGGCGGGCAGTGAAATGACTCCCAGCCACCATAGGGTGGTCACACATCCTCCTCACTGCCTTCTGAGCAAACACTATTATTACTCTCCTAAAGTGTCTTTATTTGTACATAAACAATTACAAATATGTTCCTTTTATGTCACACAATACAGCATTGTCTGTACCCAAGTTATGCACCTTCTTTAAACGTAACAGTGGACCCAAGAGATCTTTCCAATTCAATATATAAAATGCTTGCCCATTTCTTTTTCATAATGGTATAATAATAATCCAGTATACATCTGTAGGATATTTTATTGAAGCAGTTCCTTTTGGTGGGATATGTGGGGCTTCAGTCTTTTGCTCTGATACTATTGCACGTCTCTTATTTCATCATTTCTCTTGGACATAAATGAGTCTGTACAACTCATTCCTAGAAATAAGACTGTCGAACCAAAGAGAGCATTTGTAGCTTGGGGGGGGGGTAAAATTTCTAGGGCAATGGTTATAATAAATTATGTTTTGTTTATTTGTCTTAGTAAGTATATGGATTAAACCGGTTTGCAGTTTACACTTGGCTTCTCAAGAGAATTTCATGTCACTGCTATAATTGTTAATGGCACCAGACTTCAGGATGTGTGCACGGCAGGAGAGGCACCCACAACAGTGCCTGAGAACCAGCTGGAAGGAGTCTCCAGCCATAGTCCGGACCACCACCAGGAGCGCCCCCCCCCCGCCCGCCTTGCCCCTGCCCTGCTCTGCTTCTTGCCCTAGCTGTGAAGGAGGTGGGGAAGATGAGGAGACCTACTTTGCCTCCCAGTAGCCACAGCAGAGTCCCTATCGGGCCAGATGCCCCTGGGCCAAAGGACTAACAAGCCCCCCAGGCACAGCCTTCGCGGGTGATTTTAGAAATAATGGGAGAGGGACAGGCTCAAGAATAGTGTTAGCAGCTGCGGCACCCCTGACAGGAATCACTTTCTACATTTTTGAGAGTGGGAAGTAACCTGAAGCCCAAGTACACCTAAAGCCATTCTCGGCCTGCTTACATAAATCAGTCCTATATCCTTTCCACTATCACCCAAACCTACCTTTGTGGAAACACCCTGTCTGGCTGTTTTGATGGCCTTTAACTAGTTACGTGAGGGATCTTCAGCAGTTCACCGTGTCTGAAACAACCGTGGGTGGGTGACTGAGGAAGGTATTTGGCTTTCCAGCCCCTACTTGGGGACAGAATTAATAAAGTTAAAAATTAAACAGCAAGGTGGCACAGATTGTGTGCCAGCAAGCAAAATGTGCATTTGGGGGAAGCACTAAGACTAGCAGATACGTTCTGTAGAGCCGCAGTGGGACTACCCAAACTGGTGATTCTCTGATGGCAGAGTGAGTGAGTACGAAGGCCGGCACTGGTACATATGTGTGGACTCGGCCTGTACAGTAAGTGGAGGAAGGACATGAATCAAATTCTTTCCCACACTGCAGCAGGAACCATGAACACACTGTCACGCCTCGGTTTTCGGGATGCTGCCCTCTCACGGTTTATTCCACAACACAAGAGCGGCGACCTGCCAGACATTCCAAGTAAACTGCCTGCTGTGTGCATGTGTCAATTTTGAGGATGTGTGACAGTGGCTTTTGTGTACAGAAAAGACTGTACAGTAACTCGAGGTTTAAATTTTACACGTACAATGTGTGTTTTATGTGTAATCGGGGTAAGTTTTGAGCTCTTCCCTAACTTAATTTTGATAATTTGAACTCGAGAAAAATTACAATAGTACTAAGAACTCCCATATGCCCTTTACCTGGATTAGCTAATTGTTTACATTTGCCTCATTTACTTTATTATTCTCTTGCTGGACAGATGTGATATCTTTTTTCCTAAATCATATTCTCTTGCAAAACCACAGGACAATTATTAAAATTAAGTAACATAACATTGTCCAAAACTATTGTCTGCTGCCCATACTCAAATGTCAATTGTGCCAATATCTTTTATTGTCATATCTGTTTCCCTGGTCTAGGATCTAATTCACGATTTCATGACATTTCGTTGTCATGGCTCTTTTACTCCCCTTTGAGCTGGAACCGTTTCTCTGCCTTTCCCCGCCTTCAAAGACCTTGACATTTTTAAGAGTACACGCCAATCATCTTGGAGGCTGTGCCTCTCTTCGGGTCTGTCTGATGTGTCCTCAGAATTTGATTCGGGGTTTGCATTTTTGGCAGAAGCACTACACAGGCCACGGTGCATGCTCAGCATGCAGCACTGGGAGGGGCACAATGACACTCTATCCCACTTTCCGTACCATTAACTTTGATCTTATTTAGGCTGGTCTCTGTCAGGTTTCTGCACTTGGTATACATTTTAAAATTCTAATTTTTCTTAAACCTCTTGGCTCAACTTACAAATGTAGACAATTTGTATAAAATGAGAAGCCGCTGTTAGTGAGCAGACGTATCCCAATTGAGCAGTCTGAATTCTCTGATTCTAAATTGCATTTATACATTCAATCTGCTTTATTTTCAAGCTTGTCTAACGTCTGACAGGGAAAACTTTTTCTGCCAAACAACAAAATCTCCCTAGTACCTAACTCACATAAATCTAAACAAATTAAACCTATAAATATGGTGAATCTCGAGTTCTCTGAAACATTTCGATACTACATACAGTATGAACTGGGTCCAATTTTCTTGTATCAGTCATTTTGAAATCACAGGTGTAAAATGACACATCTTAAATAAGAACCTAAAACTGAGTTCTCCAAAGTGTTGCTATGCCAAATTGCCACAAACATTTTAAGTCTTTAAGCAAATACAAATTACCTATTAAAACTGAGGAAGTAGCTCAGTAGCTTGCCTGGCATGCATGAGGCCCTGGGTTCAATCTTCCATTTTGCCAAAAAAAAAGAGAAAAAAAATTAAACCATAGATTAGGTTTATTCCAGCATCTCTTGGTTTCATGCTAACACTTGCCAGGCTTTCGAGACTTGGTAAAGTGGGGCCTCTAATCTGTCCTGGGATTGCCAAACTTCAAATCCCTCAGTCTTGGCAGTGGCCAGATGAAGCCTGTCAACTTCAACCTCCTGCAGTTATACAAGGATGCTGCACAATTACTAATCAATTTCTCTGTGGGCCATGACATGAAAACATTTGGACAACGCTGCACTAAAGAAATACTGTCATTGTCACCGGGGCTGAGGTTGCTGAGGAATGCAATAATTCCATCTAGACTGAAGTGAAACATCCAGGGCATGTTAATGATTTTTATTAGGAATTTGTCACTATGCCATTAAGAGGGTTTGATCCCTTTCTGGTTTTCTTTTTTGGAGGGAGAGAGGGTACTGGAGTTGGAACTCAGGGAGCACTGAGCTACATCCCCAGCCAATCCCAACCCTTTTTATTTTGAAACAAGATCTGAGTTGCCCAGTCTGGCCTCAAACTTGCGAACCTCCTACCTCAACCTCCTAAATTGGGATTTTTAGATGTGTGTCACCACGCCCAGCCATTCGATCACTTCTTAACATGAAAACAACAAATGGGGGGCTCCAAACCTTTACACTTCAGATATGGTTGATACCACACCCCCATGTTCTGGGGTTTAGTCTGCCCCTTTACTTATAGGGGTGCTGCAAGCCCTCATACTAGGGCTCTCATAGCCCTAGCTTTGCCTGCCTCTTTCACATTTATTCCTCTTGTCGTGACCCCATTATCTATAGCACCCTTATCATTTCAAAAATGCCCTGGTTAGTAGACACCTAACTTCTTTCAACCACAGATTTCACAATAGAGTTGTTGTTATCATTTCGGTTGGGACAATTCATTATGCACAACCATCTCCCAGTTCGTAATTCTCCCAGTCACCGAGAGACAAAACAGTCTCAACATAGCTCAGCTTCTCCCCTGCCCTGTCTGCCTTCCTCGAGTTGTTCAGGCGCATCTCGCATCTATCCTGAGCAGCCTGCGGGTGGGAGCTGGTGGAGCCTCTAAGAGGTGGGGCCTCGTTGGAGGAAGTGAGGTCATAATAGGACATGCCCTCAAAGGGGCTGTCGGGAGCCTTCCGGTCTCTTTGCTTCCCAGCTACTGTGAGGTGAGCAGCGTCGCTCTGCCGGGCACTCCCACTGTGATGTACTGCCTTGTCCAGGGCCCAAAAGCAACACAACCAGCTGACCGTGGACTGAAACTGTGAGTCAAAACAAACTTTTCCTTCTTAAAAACTGATTATCCAGGTATGGTGCCACGATAGTGGAAATTTAGGAAAACTTGCTACCTTGGTGATCTCATTCAATCTCCGGGCATAGTGCACTTTCTACATGAGGATGACTCCCAAGGTTGGTGTCTATAGGCAGAAGTTCACCCGTGACCGCCAGGCTTGTAGATCTAGCTGCTCCCTCAGCATCTTCCCGTGGTGGTTTAAGAGTCTTCTTAAAGTTATGCCTAACAGCAGGCCCCACCCTCTGCCACTACTTAAAACGTTCTCTCCCTCCGCTGTTAACAGTAACTCCATCCTTCCGGTTGTTTACGCGCAAAACGCTGACGTCCCTCTGAACGCCTTTTCTTTCACACCTGCAGTCATTCTAGCAGCACATTCCGCTGGCCCTCACTCCAAGCTACATCTGGAATCAGGCCGCTTCTTCCCAGCTCTACTTCTGCCCCAATCCAAGTCTTCCTAACTGCTCTGTTGACAAATCAGTGCTAATAGCCTTTAGCTGCTCTTTCGCCTGCTCCCTTTTCCTCCTCTAGTCTCAGCATAGCAGCCAGGGTTTTCCTGTTAAGGTATAATCAGACCAGTGGCTTCCAGTCATCAATTAAAAGCCAAAACCTGGCTAGAGGTCTGCCAGCTTCAGCACAATCTGACCTGTACTTCTCTGTCTTCGTGTCTGCTACCTTTCCCCTCCTTCACTCTGTTCCACTCATCCACTTTCTCAAACATACCAGCCAGGTTTGACCTCAAAGACTTCATGCTTGCTATTTTGTTGGCACAGTATGCTCTACCCCAGCTGCTGTTTTGCTGGCTTCCTCAATTCCTTGAGGTCTTTACCAAAAACATACCTTCTCAGTCAAACCTGTCCTAGCCACTATTTAGAACTGCAACTTCCAACTATTATCTTTCCTTGCTTTAGTTTTCTTTTGGGGGCCAGGGATCGAACTCAGGGCCTTGCACTTGCTAGGCAGGCACTCTAACCACTGAGCTAGATCCCCGGCCCTTTGCTTTAGTTTTCTATGTCATATTTATTACCAGCTGCCATACCATGATTTCTTCTTATATATTTTGTGTATTATATTGTCCCCAAAGAATGTAATGCTTTCAAAAGTAGAGATTTGAGCCAGTTTTGTTCTCTTCACTATCTCAGAGCACCTAAGACTCTTGGCACAAAGAATGTGCTCAAAACGAATGAATGAACTAGAGAGGAGACAATAAAGTACGCAAGATATGTGACATTTAGGGATTTTATATACCAGCTTTTCCTTCCTGGACATGAGTCATGTTCTTTTTCTGGGGTGGTGTTCAAAACTCCAGAAGAAAAGAGACAGCCCAGGGACATTCCAGCAGAGAGTCAGGGCCATGACTGCTAAGGAAATAAGATCCTAAAGGAAAGAAGAAAATAGGAATTTCGTGCCAAAGGAAACAAAACCTGACAGATAATGTAACGTCTTCTGTTGAAGGTGATGAGCGGCTGCTCGCCATCTCAACCGAAAAGAGAGCCAAAGGAAAGGGGTTTAAACAATAGCTTGAAGAATCTAAATGATACACAAGGAAGAATAACCACCACCCTGGCTAAATGCTGGATGCGGTGGGTTTATGTTCCTCTGGAAGTTTTTATAGAACAGATTGCCCTTCAAGTCTGGTCACATTTGATAGCAATATAGGCAAGGTAAAATCTAAAACAAGAATGTCAAATGCCTTCATTACAAACCTCTCCGTATTTCTTCTGATGCTCTGACTTGTCTTTTGCGGCCTTGTTCACCTCAATGTCTCATCCAAGCCTTTTTCACATATGACAGGACCTCCTGTCCCAAGTCACACAGTAGTACCCAATGGCCATTCTAGCATTTTGCTCAAATGTGAGTCAAATGTGCCTTTATAGTGATAGTAGAGTCTTCCTTAAGTCTTTCTTACACTTCCTCCTACTCTCTTGTTTCTCTTAAAAATCTTTGGCACCCTAAAATGGTATACAATACCCTGATGTAGTGATACAAATCGTGACCTGTTTATATATATGTGACGTATAAAAATTAATGTAAAATTAAATTACCTACAGTAAAGTAGCTGTTGTTGTAAGTGGATTTTCTAGTTCTAAAAGCACAAGTCTAAACAACAGTGTCAGTGTTCATAAAATAAGCATGTACTGGGTTTCTACTGTAGGCCAGGCACTTAGGATATAAGTGGAAAGGGGATCTGTGTGCGCCATCCTGTACTTCATGGTCTGCTACAGGAGCCAGGTGAGAAAAGCTTGCCATAGATCATGACACAAGGCTCTCAAAAACTAAAGTGGTAGCACAAGGAGGGGGTATTAATTAAATATGGGAAAATCAGATAAACTTTCAAAGAGAACATCTCTATACTAGATCAAATCATTACATTTGCAAGCACGATGTTAATATTCTTTCATGTATTTTGTTTGGAAAAGGCCCCTCCAATTAATTTGGTCTTCAGAGTAAATTAATGTTCCCTGCAGTGTATGATGGTCATGAAAAGTGCCTATATGGATTTGGCAGCCAATTGTCTAATAAAGTAACATGCGGCCCAAGGATTATAACTGCCAATAAAAAATTCTACATTTCTGGCCACATTTAGCAGAGATTATTTAAAAGATGAGCATTATTACAAGCAGTCTGCATCCACCAACATCCCTACCTGAATATCAACCAAAAACAGCATTGCTTTTTAACAAAACATACATAGTAGGTCCTAATTAATTTTTGGTTGGATTTAATTCTCACATAAATGAATCAACAAATTAAGCACATAACATATTCATGTGCTTGATAGATTTGTACAACCCCCTTTCATAAAAAAGGCAGTGTATCTAGTGCTTTCTATTAAACATAGCAGATTTCTGAACTATAAAAAAGGGAAGAAATGAAAGACTCATATTAATAGTAAGAATTGTTATGCTAATTATGAGTTATTTGTGCTCTGCACTATTTTTTGCTTTCTACTGAATAGTCATTATGTTACTCCATGTTTCTCTTTCAAATCATTTGGAAAGTCTAAACTGAAGAAGCTGAATAAGGAGATATGCTTCGACATCTGCATTCTGAAATGTCAAATGAAAAATGACCATGTAAATTCTGCCTAACTCAAAGCCAAGTAGAGTTACAAAAGTTTCTTTGAAAGATGATGCAGTCAGGAGAGGCTAGGTTGTGCTTCAATAACAAGCAGTCCACAAATCTCACTCACTAAACCCAACACCAGTTTATCTCTAGTCCACATCACAGATCGGGAGCAAGGCTCGCTCTTTTGTGTAATTGCACCATTTCTCAGGCCTTTGAAGCAAGCCACATGGACCAGAGTGAAAATATTGTAGAAGACACACTTGTGGAAGGGACAAATTATTTCTATGCATCATCTCATCAGAAAAAATTTGAGCCACAGTTTCCCAGCCTAATGCAAGGAAGGCTAGAATCTATAGTCTTTCTGGGAACCTTGAAAAATGAAATGGATTGGCTGCCAGCTTTGACACAGAGGGAAAGAACTTAACACACATTTTTTAAAATTCAAATGATGTTATATATTATGACTAGGTTCCTAGTCAACCCCCCAAAATACAGCTGAAGAACAGTGATAGTAGAGTGACATTTCAGTGATGTAAATGTCATGGAAAACTCACGAAGAATCATAATAGAGGTTCTTCATTCCATACATTCATTCATCTTTCACTCAGCAAACATTCTGCCTACTTGTGGTAAGCACCTTTACAGGAACTAAAAAAAGCAAAGATAAGACCTTTCTTCCAGTGACCATAGCGAGACTAGCTCTTGTGAGACCAAAATAAGAACCAAGGCCCTTTTAAGAACTGTAGATAGATCGGTATAGCTGAAATAGGTGGGGGACTATAGGAACTGAAAGAGTCAAGGACCAGGAAAGGTGGAATGGAATAGTTCTCACAAGGCCCTGTGTGCCATACTGACAACAATTGTGGCCTTAAATGGGAATGCACTGAAAAAGATGTAAGCACAGGGGTACCAAGATCAGAAGGGTGCTCTTGAAATATCACTCAGCCTGCCTACTGCATGGGAAATGAGCTAGTAGGACACAAGCAGAAGGCTGGCGCTACCATTGTTTGGCTGTCAAGGACATTTTGATGGAGCCACCTTAACCCGGACATTTTGACATGGGATGACTTTGGGGCAGTATAAAAAGCAAATCATTCTCTTTTCACTTACAAAATGAAGTGTTTTGTTGTTCTACTTTCAATTGTATGCTCACTGTGAAATACTAAGTAAATACATGGAGGTAAAAGAAAAGTAAAAATCACCCATAATCCAGTGCCTGGTGAAAACTGCTATTAACATAGTCTAGTATACACTTTTCCTTAATGTTCTTCTTATACTTTTTCAAACAGAAATATGATGATACCTTAAGTGTGAGTGCAACCTGCTTTTTTTGCTTAGGGATATATTCTAAACATTTTATAAAGCAGTATAGTTTGATTTCATATTTTTGTTTTGTTTTGTTGGTGCTGGGGATTGAACTCAGGGCCTTGTGCCTGCTCGGCAGGCACTCTAACTACTAAGCTAAATCCCCAGCCCTGATTTCATAATTGTTAATGGCCACAGAGTATTCGGTAGGTTGGATGTTCTCTGAGGCAGTGCAAGGTAGCGTCTGACAGTTTAACATGCTCATGAGGGGGTCAGAATTCATATGCCTCGCTGATTGTAAATGTCCTGTATTGTAAGTGTCCAGGCAGATTGAACCACCAGTGGTACATGCATAACTGTCTCATCCAGTGGCTTTTTATTAATTTTATTAGTAAAATGGCCAATAGAAGTGATTAGATCCTTTTGTACCACCAGTGGTACAAGCTGCCAAATGGGAGAGTCAGCCATGTTCCACTGGTGGTTCATGCTGGCAGGAACATGTTAAACTCTAAATTGAAATTGTCTGGATTTATACCTTGGCCAGTAGCCAGAGGTCACCAAATGTTTTTTCTAGAAGACCAACTAATAAGTATTCTAGGCTTCATGAACTATAACTAGGGTTCTTCAGAGAAATGGAAGCAATAGGAAGATATATCTGATTGTGGAGGCCAGAAGCCCAGAATCTGCATGTTAGGCTGACAGGCTGGAGACCCATGGAAGAGTTGCATTTTGTATTAGTTACTTTTCTAGAGTCAATGGTTTGCAAGAGAGCAGATTTAATACAGGACATTTGCAAGTTACAACATTCACATACAAGCCAGATGCAGGAAGAGGATAAAATGTCTCTATGCACTGGAGACCTGAAAGATCCATTCAAGGGCTGGGAGGCCACAGCACTGTCCCATGTACATCCGTGTCTGCACTAGAAGGCTGAAGAAACCTATACTGGAGCCAGGATACAATGCTCGCAGCAGAGATGAAGACCAGAGCTCTCCTGCAGCAAACAGCAGCAAGCCCCGATGACAGCAAGGCCCTGAGCTCCTCCTGCGACGAGAACAGCCAAGTTCCCTTCTGGAGAACCAGCCACAACAGAGCTTCTCCTGGGAAACAGCCCACCTGTATCTTCTGCTCCTGTTCTCCTTTATGTTTATGTTGTGTCGGTAACAATGCTCGGGTGGATCCTCTATGCACAGAACCCAACTCAGTCCAGCTGGGCGTTCCTGCTCAAGTTGCCTATATTAGTTCACCACACAATTCAAGTCCAAAGGCAGTCTGCTGGCAGAGTTCTTTTTTTCCTCTGGGGAGGTCACTCTTCCTGTTTCAAGACCTTCAGCTGATTAGAGAAGACTCCCACACTGGAGCATAATCTGCTTTACTCAAAGTCTACTGATTTGAATGTTAATCTAATCTAAAAAGCACCTTCATAAAAGCAACCAGGATAGTACCGTGGCCTTGCTTTTGACACTTCCTAATGCTCCCTCCTGTCCTTTCCACCCCTCCCAAGCTCAGTTCCCATCCCCAAGCAACCACTGATCTATTTAATATCCCTGTCCTGTTAACGAAATTTTGATTGTTTGCAACCTTGTGCTACTAAAAACCATGAAGTGACGTGCATTCACAGACAGATCTTTACATATTTGTTCACTTCTTTAGGATAAAATCATTGATTTATGGATTATGTTCATGAGACTGACAAACTGCCTTTTAGAAAGGTGTCAAGGTGCAATGGCTGTTTATCAACACTTACTTCTGATTGTTATATTGACAGTATATCTGCCTGCAAGGTAATACTATGTGCTTGAGTTAGTGTGAGTGTGAGTTCATATCTGAAGTACTAAGAGAAACACATTTGATGGTCCCTGATCAAGAATCAACTCCTTTCATGATTGTGACGTAGGAATGAAAAGGAATATTATCCCATTTAAGAGAAACTATATGATAGTTAATCTTCTGGGTATGGTTTATTTCATTTGGCATTATGGTCTCAAGGAGCATCTGTTTCCCTACAAATGACTTAAATTTATCCTTCTTTATGACAGAGTAGTACTCCATTGTGTATATATCCCACATTCCCTTTATTTGTCTGTTGATGGGCATCCAGGCTGTTTCTAGAGAGCGACTGAATTGCATGGCATGCTGAATGTTGTGGTATTTTAATAGGGATTGCATTAAATTTATAGATTGTTTTGGTAATATGACCATTTTGATGATATTCTGCCTATCCGGGAACAGAGGATATCTTTCCACTTTCTGATTTCCTCTTCAGCTTCTTTCTTCAGGGTTCTGTAGTTTTTTTGTTTTAGAGGTCTTTGACTTCCTTGGTTAGGTATATTCACAGGTGTTTAGTTTTTTGAAGCTATTATGAATGGAATTATCTTCCTAATTGTTTCTCAGTGGGTTCATTATTGGTGTACAAGAATGCTGTTGATGTTCGTGCGTTGATGTTGTAGCTTACCACTTTGCTGAATTGGTTCGTCAGCTTTCAGAGTCTTCTGATGGAGTTCTTTGGGTCTTGTGTGTAAAGGACCATATCACCTGCAAACAGAGGTAATGTGACCTCTTCCTATAAAAGAGTAAAAGAAAGGAGAAATGGTAGGAAACAAAAGTGCAGACTTTTTGGGGATGGGGAAGGGCTTTAGGGGAAGGGTAGGGAGTAGAGAGATTGAAAATGATCGAGATATGTTACATATATGTACCACTTCCCCAATATGAATGTAACTTATGGATTCTAAAAATACACTAACAAAAATTTTTAAAGGGATTTTTTTTAGCTGTTGCCCATTTTATTACCTTTTATTTTTTTAACCAAGAACATGTATTGGCGTACTGTATGCATAATGATCACATTCATCATCATTAGTTTGTACCTGTATATGATATATCTTGGTTCCTCCGCCTTCCCACCCCTCCCTTCCACTCCTCCTCTCCTCCTTATTTATAACAGCTTTATTTACATTTTTCCATTTCCTCCTTTTTCCTTTCTTTTCTTTTTCCCTTCCTTCTTTTCCCCTTCCTCCCTCTCTAGTTCTCCTCCCTTTGGAATATTATCTTTCTTTTACATAATATCTATTGTACCTTTTTGTCCTTATTTACACTTATGGTTTCTCATATCAGAGAAACAATTCGATATGTACTCATGTGTGTCTGATTTATTTCACTTAAGAGTGTGTTCTCAAGATGCATCCATTTACCCACAGATGATTCTAGTTTGTCCTTTTTTATGGCAGAGTAGTACTCCATTGTGCAGAAAAAACACATGTTCTTTAGCCATTCATTAGTTGTTGGGCATTTGGGTTGTTTCCAAGACTTAGCTATTACAAATTGTGTTGCTATAACATAGTTGTGCATATATCACTGTGGTATGGTGTTTTTAATTCTTCTGAGAAGATACCAAGCAGAGGAATAGCTGGGTCAAATGGAACCTCTAGTTGTAGTTTTCTGAGGAATCTCCACACTGATTTCCACAGTGGTTGCACCATTCTACATTCCCACCAACAGTGGAGGAGGGTTCCTTTCTCCCCCGCAGCCCCGCCAGCATTTGTTATTGGTTGATTTCTTGATAATAGGTATTCTTTCTGGAGTGAGATGGAATCTTAGCGTTAAGCAATCATGAAATGCATCTGGAACCAGAAGAGACCAAGAAAAACAAAAACAATCCTGGGCAACAGAGGAAAGGCAGGGGGCATCACAATCCCTGACTTGAAATTATACTATAAAGCTACTGTGCTAAAAACAGCATGGCACTGGCAAAAAGACAGACCGCAGGATCAGTGGAATAGGTTAGAAGATACAGAAACAACCCCAAACACACTCAAATACCTCATCTTTGACAAAGGAGCCAAACACCCTCACTGGAAGAAAGATAGTCTCTTAAACAGCTGGTGCTGGTAAAATGGCTTGCCATATGCCGAAAACTAAAACTAGATAAATGTCTCTCACCATGTACTAAACTCAAATCAAAGTGGATCAGAGATCTAAACATTAAAACAGAAACACTAAATCTACTGGAGAATAGAATAGGAAGAACTCTTGAAGACATAGGGGTAGGAAAAAAATTTATGAACAGAACTCAGACTGCCTGGGAAACAATACAAAGAATCAGTGCTTGGGACCACATGCTATTAAAAAGCTTTTGCCCAGCAAAAGAAATCACCAACAGAGTGGGGAGACAACCCACAGAGTGGGAAAAAATTTTTGCTAGCCATCCCTCAGACAAAGGTCTGACACCTAGAATATATAAAAAACTTAAAAAAAATCAACCCCCCAAATTTAAAGACCCTATCCAAAAATGGGCATCTGAAATGAATAAACATTTTTCAGATGAAGAAATAAAAACAGTAAATAACTATATGAAAAAGCATTCAACATAAAGGGATATTTTTATTAGTGAGGTGAGTAGCGTTCCAAGCAGGTGACTGGCTAGGAAGGTTGTACAGGCTCTAACACCCTTGCACGAGCAAGATTCTGGCCCAGGAGTCTAATTGCACTGAAGCAGTTTTCCATCCCTAGAGGCCTGTTGGTCCCACCAGACCAGCAGGACCTTGTTACCCAGACTCATCTACGAGAGCAGCCAGTCCCGTGGTCAGTAATAGAGGAGCATCTACCACAGAGAAGCCTTTTATTGTACTTTGCGCTTGCTGCCATGCAATGTTGGGATGTTTGCAAGGACTTGGAGAATTCGATCTCATATTTCATTTCATGAAAGAGCCACTAGCAAGGTTGTGATGGCAACTATCTATAACCACCACCCAGCTTTAATATGTTAACTAAAGGGCCTTGCCATTGGCTGTGCTGCCAAATTGGCTTAGGTCTGTTCTAATCTGAAAGGGAGAGAAGTGCATCTCATTGTTTTTATTTCCATTTTTATTTATGGTCCAATTGAGTATCTTCATGGGGCTGTTGAATATTTGCCTTTCTTCTTTTGTGAATAACTTGTCCATCATCCTATGACCATTTTCCCCCGTGCGATTACAATTTTTTTTTATTGGTCGGTAAGAGTTCTTGTTAGATGAAGGATGTTAGTCTTTTGTCATATGAGTTGCAAACGTTTTCCCATCGTTAATGGTGTTTTTTTTTTCCCTGAAGTAGTAAAGACTATTAATATTTCTCTTTATGGTTCTGGCTTTGGTGTCATATGTAGAAAGTTGTCTCCTAAGTTTCTACAAATAATCACTTGAATTTTCTTCTAAGAGTGAAGATGTATGTTTTACATGTTTGTAGGGAAAAGAACACAATAGCTGAAAGTTTAATGGCTTGTAAAATGTGCTCAAAGGTCTAAAATTGCCTTTCTGATGGGACGATAAAGAAGTAAAAATGGTTTTTGTTATAATTTCCGAAATTTGGTCTATGCTTTATTCATTTTCTCCTCCCCACCATATCATTCTGAATAACCAGTTCAAAATAGAAGGTGGGTAATTTTGTAGGCCAAGAAAGAAAGGGAACACAAAGATACAGATACAGAGATTTAACCTCCACCAATGAGACACACTTAGGCTAGGCTTTGAATCAGAAGTTGGTGACGCAAAGAAACAGGCGCTGCCCAGACCCCATGGTGGCGTGGGCAGCAGCAGATCGACCCAGTTCCCAGGGGCTGCAGTGGCAGAGCCCCCAGCAGTTGTGTCCAGTGCCTGGTATCAGGGATGCGATCAGTGCTGCCTGCCAAGGAGCAGAGGTGGGATGGCCTCCATGGCTGCAGTTCTGCAGGGGGAGTCCAGCCGTGCTGATGATCACGTATGCCTTTACAGAGCCTTGAGGGAATCCCTTTTTAAAGCTCAAACTAGCAAAGGGGACTCTGTTGTTTGCAATTAAGAAATCTGTCTGATACAGAAACAGGACCAAGAATGGCTATGGAAAATCTAACCTCCATGTAATGGGTGTCTGGATTGCTCGGCTTTGTTAGCCTGGGGAGCCTGAAAGCAGTGCACATCCATCCCAGCATCAGGCGCTGCTAGTGGCCTTCACTGCTCATGGATAGCAAAAAGAGTGAGAGTGTGTCTCCCAACACTGTCCGTCCCCCAAGACAAATCCACTTGGAAATGGTCAGATGCTGTGAAATTCTTATTGGTTATTACATGGTAATGGAAAGCAGCAATGATCCTGCTTTGTCCCTGCTGAAGCTGCAACAACAGCTAGAGTGGTAGGAATTAGATTTCCTTGTAGCCTGATTAAAAAAAAAAAATCAACCACTGTAGAGACCTTATGTATCTGCATAGTCTATCATACCGGAAACTAACTTTGTATTTGTGCCTCTAAAGTCTTTTTTGGCCAGAGATCCTAGAAGACACTGGGGCCATTGGTACCTAGGGAGCCTGGACTGTAATACAAAACTTGCTAAAACATGCACACCTAATACATAATTAAGACAGACATCTGGTTACCTTATGTTGAAAATATGACTAATTCGTTTAGCCTAAAAGTATTCATTTAAATATGGCCTATTCCAAGGTATATTTTTTTATCTAAAATCATAATCTATTCTTAAAAGGTAATGACAACATTTATGAAAGATACATGAAAAATAATGGTCATGTCTCAACAAGCCAGCTTTGCATATGGCTGCTAATGACAATACATATTAAATGTCGGGAAGACTCATGAGAAGATTATTTTCTAATGGAAGCTGTGTTGAGCCCATCCTATCTCTAGGAAATTGACTTAGGGGTGAGGTAATACGTTAGGTAAACAATTTAGGAAGTCTGTCCAAATGGCTCAAAGTGCTTCGCAGACATGAGCTAATTCAGCCTTGCAAATAAGTTTGTGTAATTGGATTCATGTCCGCTGTTCCCTTTGAAACTGTCTCATGGGAGGAGCTGGCTGAGGAAAAGGTGTCCGTAGATAATGCAGGCCCACCCCCAAGCTCAGGGCATCTCTGGAGACCCCTGAGATGATCCTCCACTTTCGAAGCCAGACCTCCTGCTTTTGTCATAACATCTTCCTGCCTCTGTCCCCTGGGGCTTCAAAAATGAGGAAACAGCTGTGGGGGAAGGCGTGTGGGGGAAATCACCTTGAGGGAAAAGAGCCTGGTGATTGTTATGTTTCTTTGAAAAACATCCTGAGACCACACAAATTATGATTTCAGCCATTACCTCCTTTGGACTTCGGAGCTCCCTGGTAACACTAAGAATTAAATCGAATGAAGGTGTTCCTCTTGGAAGAGCTGCCAATCTCTTCTCATAGCCTCCCATCCCGAGAGGACCACTAGCCATGTGGTGGGTACGATGGTGCCCACCCTGATTTCCCCTTCAGGTCTGAGGCACTCATCCTCCCAGCTGCTGCTAGGTTTGGCTGCTGCTAACTCGTGACTTCGTCTTTCTCTGAAAACTGCTCTCAGTTGAAGGTAGCTTTCTCATTCAAAGTTATGCCCACTTCCTGGGTAGAGCCCACATTCAGTGGCTGGCCAGTGAGAGGTCATGGCCGGGTCCCTTCACCCCAATTTAAGACAACTGTGAAGGATCACCTGGCTCTAGAGCTCACTGTGACATTGGTTGATGGGTTTGCGTTACAGTCCAACTTCTCTCTCCATCCAACCCTACTTCCTTCAGTCTCTCATAGGTGTATAGATATATATCTCCCCAGGGAACTTCCTGCAAACTACTCTCTACCTCACAGACTGTTTCCAAAGCACCCAACCTAAGATACCTCCACTCTAAGCACAAGGCTACATCTGGGAGAGTCAGAGTGATAATTGCACAGGCTTACCTAATTTAATTCTTTTAAAATGTTATTACCTATAATTAAGTCACCTTGAAGGGAGTACTGACTAGCCTTGCCCTTTGACTCATGATTATAGCAGACAGGGCCTGATGCCAAAAACAGGTTTCAGGCATAGTAATTATCTAAGTACAGCAAGTCCTGCAGGTTCAGAATAGGACACAAAGGGTCGTTCATGTATTAACTCCAGAGGTAATTAATGTCAAATGAGAAATGAAGAAGGAAGATGGGAAAGAAAGTGATAGATATCGATAAATATATGCTGAACATCTACAGTATAAGCAAAGGGGAACCAATGAGAAAAAGCAAAGGGTGGCTGCTCCCCAATGGGCCCCACAGTCTAGCAGGGAAAACAAACCCAGAAAGCAGGCTAAGTTGTAAGGGGGAGATGCAGGGTGCCATGACAGTACCCAACAGGAGCATATAACTCTGCCAAGAATATGGTGGGGCTAGGAGAAATTACAAAGAAGTATGTTTATGGATCAAAGTAAACAAATAATGAACAGGGGAAAAGAGGACTTTAAGGAAGTTAATCTAAGGAAATTATAATCTACAAGGCAAAAAAAGAAATTAGCCGGAAGATATTCTATTTATAATGCTGGAAAACTGGAAACAACCCAAATATTCAACAATAAGGGAATGATAACAGAGCATTACAAAGTAATTAAAATGAAAATAGTGAAGACTACTCCATTTATGGAAATATGTGAAATTGTATTAAATGAGAAAAGCAGAAGTGGTACTCGTTGGGTTATAACTCTATGAAAATATGAATTTCTATTAACAATGACTTACAAAAGTATACATCAAAGAAACAAGAACTTAATGCCTCAGCCTGGCTTGGTGGTTCATGCCCGGAATCCCAGCATTTGAAGGGTGAATTCAAGGCCAGGCTGAACTGCACAGCAAGGCCCTGTCTCAAAAAAAAAAAAAAAAGAAAATTTAATGTCATATTTCTTTTCTCCCCCTCTTTCCTTGGCTGATTATATCACCTTTCTGGCCTGATTTTTTTAAAGATTTCTTTTTTTTTTCTGTTATAAAAGACTTACATATGCATATACCAGTCCAAAAATGTCTTTTAAATCTTTTGGATATACTCAGAAATTCCTGCTCTTTATCACAATGCAAAAACCAGCAACATCACCCTATGGAAAATCAGTATTTTAGAATATGTGTCATTTACTTGCAGTCAGTCAAACACTTGAAAAGAATCATACTATATATACTTATTTTAATAAATAAGAACGTTACAACTTTTTGGAAAGCCTCTTTGATTCAGTAATTTGAATTCTAGGATGTATCTAGTGATGTGGTGGTGAATGTTTTCCAGCTATCTGGGAGGCAAGTCTTGAATTTGCAGGGTTTGACAATTTCCATGGTGTAAATACTCCCATCACAGCTAATTCCATGTGCCAGTAGAACCTCAAGAGACATGAAAGCAGCCAGGTGTGGTGGTGCATGCCTGTAATACCATCACCTGGGAGGCTGAGGCAGGAGGATTCTCAGTTTGAAGGCAGCATGGGCTACAGAGTGAGTTAAATGCTGGCCTGGGCTACATAATGGAACCCTGTCTTTTAAAAAAGACATGAAAACAGGCACCCAAAAAAGGCTTGCATGCAAATGCTCATACCAGCATTATTTAATAGCCAAAAAGTGGAAACTATCCAGTTGTTCATCAGCTGGCAAATGTGTTGTGATACATCTATACAATGGAATACTATTCAGCAATGAAAAACAGTGAACAACTACTACACTGATCAACACAGATGAATTGCAAAATAATTGTGTTGAATGAAAGAAGCTGACAAAACAGCATATACTGTATGATTTCATTTATGCACAGTTCTAGAGAACGCAAATTGTTGTGACAGGCTGATCTGTGGCCGTTTAGGGATAGGACGGACCAGATGGAGGGATTACTAAAGGGCAAGAGAAAACTGTTGGAAGAGTTGGCAGCTATAATCATTATGTCTTGATTGTGGTGATGGTTTCATGGATAGATGCTGTTTTAGTTACTTTTCTTGTAGCTGGGACAAAATACTCGACACCCAGAGTTGAAGGGGGAAGGGTTTGTTTGGCTCATGGTTTGTAGAGGTTTCAGTCGACAATTGGCTGACTCCAAGGCAGGGTGGCCTGGCAGACAGGCAGAAGGCAGCAAGGCAAGCCAGGGATAGACAAGGATCTTTCTGTCCCTTATATCTTATCCAGGCTGCCAAGATTAGGGTGGTGCCAGGCCAATCAGTGGATTGATTTATTGACCACACACTCTTGCTCCCAGAATCACACACTCTAGATCCAGCCACCTCTGAAAAAGCCCCTCCTATGACCACATGAGGCTTTGAGGGGCCATCTAGGCACAGACCATAACAGATGCATATGTTAAAGCTTATCATGTTGTACTTTTTTTTAATATGGTACTGGAGACTGAACCCACAGACTTCAGCATGCTACACAAGAGGTATACCTCTGTGTAGTCACACCTTTTAAATGTGTGCAATTTACTATGTCAGTTATCCCTCAATAAGGTTGATTAAAAAAAAATTAGTCATGGTTTACTCTGCTCAGATTGATTCCCTCTGAGCTTAAAACATTCCCGCACCCAGCCTGCCTTCCGATGGCTAGCACCCACATCTTTGTTAGAAGCCTATCCTTGGGCTACCAAAACCTACTACCCTACAAGCTGGTGGATTCTTAAGAGTTAACATCTTCCCTGCTCCTGTCCCCTTAGCCCCTCACCCCTGGGCAGCCTTTTAATGGACAGAATAATTCAACTACTAATACGGTACTGGTGGGATTAAGTTCTAGTTTCCCCTGATGGTAGCTGGTCTAACAGTGAACTCATGGAGAGGCCATCTTCCCCTTCCTGTATCACTTCTCTACTCTTCTGCCTATATCCACGTACCCAGATAGATTCTATGAGCTCCAATCCTTGTCTCAAGGTCACTGGGGAAACCCAAATCAGATAGAGTCATAGCTTTGGCAAGGGTTTTCACCTAGGAATTGGGAGGAAGAGATTGATTTAAGTATGTGAACCCCAAGCCTCTGTCCCCCTTTAACCCTAAATCTGACACAACAGATTTTCACAAAGATGGACAGGTAATAAAAACAAAAGTCATTAAAGGAAGGTCATCATGATGTCTCTCACATCATCCAAGGACAATACCAAGGAGATGGACAAGTTACAAGAAGAAGCGGGAGTAGTCAAAAAGTTCAAAACATTTGTGTAGGTTGGATTTGGGAGAAACAAGCATCTCTCTTGTTACTTCTTCCTATACTAATATCTGCAACGTATTTTTGTTCTTATGAGGTGCTTCATTTTAACCAGAAATGGTTCCATGTTCTGGGAACCTGGAACTGAAGAAGACAATAACATCTTTGCTCGTATAAAATATATATTCTAACAAGAGGACTAGACAATAATAGTAAACACAAAAATATCAGAGTGATAAATCATTTTCAGAGAATGAAAATGGGGTGGATGAAAATAAGGGCCAACAGTGTGGCTGCTTTGGGGTATGGAGGATTAGATTATTGTTCAGCAAAATCTTCCCCTTTGTGGAAAGAGGACCGCGCCCCCTCCCATCTATGTGTGATTTGGACAATGGGAAGAGTGGAGGAGGGACGGTGTTTGAGTTCTGAGTTTGGGCCTCGGGATTGTGGATTTTCATTTGCTTATCCAGGAGGCAGGCCAGACCCTAGTCAGGGTGGGTCTGCCCAGATCACTCCACGGGCTTATGAAGACAACAATGAATGCTTGCTGCTTTAAGCCCCTGACTTGCGAGGTAGTTTGTTATGAAACATTATTATAGCAATAACAGACTGATCCACATAGTCAGGGAAGTCTCTCTGAGGAGATGAGGTTTAAGCCGAGACCTGAATGATAAAAAGCAAGTCCTATAATGATCATTCTGGGCAGAGAGAGTATCTAACACAGATTTTTCTTAATGCAAAGACGAGCATTTGCTTGGCATGTTCAGGGAACTGGAAGGCAATCTGTGAGGTTGGACTGCGTGCATGGCTGAGTGGGCGAGTGACATGAGATGAGAGAGAAGGGAAATTAGGCAAAGACCAGTGTATACAGAGTTTTGCAAACTAAAATAAGGAGTCTGGTTTTCATTCTAACTGCATCGGAAAACCCCTGGAGAATTTAAGCAATGTAGTGACACAATCAGATTGATTTTTTGAAAAGATCAGTCTAGCTGCCGTGTGGAGAATAGATTAAAGGAGAAGCATGCATACTTTCATTTTAAAACAGGCTGCAGTCTCCAAATCTTCCTCACTAGAGTCTCTGAACTACTAAACAAAGTTAAAAATCTATATGCCGCCTTTAAATTTTGGTGGTGATAGGCACTCAGATAAAATATACATGCAAAACAGCTTGATGTACTGTTTTGGTCACATGCAGCAAACCATCCCAAAACTTAATGACTTAACATAGCAGGAATTCATTTGCTTATAAATTCCCAATTTGGGCCAGGATTGATGGGGACAGCTTGTCCCTGCTCCATGTGGATTCAGCTGGGAAGGCTGGATTCGAGATTGGAAGACCCACTTCCAAGATGGCCTCATTCATATAGTAGCTGGCAAGATGAAGCTGGCTGTTTCCCAAAGGCCTTTGTTGTCTTCCAAATAGACTCCACACATGGCTACTTGTCTTTCTCAATTTGCTCTATAAGCAAGCATTCTAAGAGGACAAGCCCAAGTGTTCAAGCTACATTACAATCCATTGATCCCTGCCCCCGCCCCCGCCACTACTGGGTATTGAACCCAGGACCTTCACACTAAGCTGCTCCATCTCCAGCCCTTTAAAAAAATTTTTTTTGAGACAGGTTCTCACTAAGTAGCTCAGCCTGGACTTGAATTGTGACCCTCTTGCTTTAGCCTCCCCGAGTGCTGGGGTTACATGTGTGCACTAGCTCTGTCAGGAGGAAGAAGGTCTGTGTACTCATATCAGGTTTATTTTTCAAAATCAACTAGTTTTGAGTGACTACATAGACTTCCTTTCAGCATCTATGCCATCTACCTTTTGAAAATGTGTTCCATTCAAGGTTATAAATAAAAGTGTAAGTACCTCACATAATATACATGGATAGCATTTATGTAAGAATGATGGTTGCTCACTTTAAAAAAAAAAAAGAAAGAAAGAAAGAAAGAAAAAAGACAATCCTTAACAGTATCCCCAGACAGGATATCAGACAATGGTGAGGTGTTTTTTTTGTTTGTTTGTTTTTTGCCTTCTTTGTCATGCATGTTTCACACTCCAGTAAGAGCAGAGTAGATGTCACTCGGGGCCACTTCAGGCTTGTAACCTGCTCCCCTGCAGCATAAAGGGGGAGCGTGTTTATCTGTCACCCTTCCCTCTGTCTCTTTTTGCCACAAAGCTTTCTGCCACAGCTTTGCCTGTATCTGACGGGGCTCCTTTCACCTGCCAGAACCACGCTGAACCACCGGAGATGAATGGCAGGTAACACATTCCATTTTCAGCACCTAGATGACCAAGAGTTTGGCTTTAATCTATCAGAGCATCGTGTATTTCTGTTGATTCCAAGTAGACAGAGAGCTTTTGTGTATTTCTGCCCTGCCACTATTGTGTCCAGGAGCTGTTAACAGGAGATAAGCTAAGGAGAAAGCTTGGCCAACCCCTGCAGAGGGAGATTCAGGCCCTATTGTATGCAGCACTTCTATTCTCCTTTGAAGAAAGTAAAGTTGGAGTAGTTCAGGCTGATTTCCTCTGAATCATCTCACTGGGGAAAAGGACTTCTCCCTTCCGGATTCCCTGAGGAATATAATTCAAAATACTGGGGAGAGTGTGAGATAGATCAGGGTCCTGTAAGTCTGATACCTTGCACTTATTTTGAAAATTTAAAGTATCATTTCCATACCTCACAAAAGCACAAATTTAAATATACAGCTTGATGAGTTTTTATACCACTGTAACCACCATCCCAATCAAGTTATAGAATATTTCCACCATTACAGAGGTATCTTTCCAGTCAGTTCTCCTGTGAAAGGTAACCACTCTGCCTTCTATTATAATAGCTTAGCTTGACCCATTCTCAAACTTCACGTTTGCGTATGTGTGTCTTAGGGTTTTTTCACTCAACACAGTTTTAAAGATTCATATATGCCGAGTGTATCAGTGTCTTATTCCTTTTTCCCCCAGGGAATATAACAATCTTTTCCTCATATTTTTTAGTTTTACTTTCTTTTTAATTAACAATCATTGTAAATATTTATGAGGTACAATGGGATGTCTTCATATATGAATACATTGTGGAATAATCAGAATCAGGGCAATCCACGTGTCTGTCACCTCAAATATGTATCATTTCTTTCTTTGTGATGTGAACATTTAAAATCTTTTAGCTACTTTAAAAAATATACATTACTAGCTATAGTCCCTATGCTGTGCGATAGAATACCAGAACCTATTCCTCCAGCGGAAACTTTGTGCCCATCGACTAACTTCTCTGCTTTCATGGTTAATGCCTCCATCCCAGCCTCTGGGAAGCACCATTCCATTTTCTACTTCTATAAACTCAACTTTTATAGATTTCTCATATAAGTGAGATAGTATATTTTTTGTCTCTCTATGCCTGGCTTATTTCATTTAACATAATTTTTTCTAGGTTCATCCATTTTGTTAGAAATGATAAAATGTCCTGATTTTTTTTAAAGGTTGAACAGTATCCCATTGTGTTTAGGTACTGCATTTTGGGGCCATCCATCAGTTGATGGACACTTAGGTTCTCTTCGGTATTGTGAATAATGCTCCAATGCAGATGATGTGTCTTCAGCATATTTCTTTCCTTTTTATTGCTGAATAGTATTTAATTTAGAATATACCAGGATTTGTTTATCCATTCATCTATCGATGCATAATTGGGTTATTTCCAGGTTAGAGTTTTGTGAATGAAGTTTTCATGAACATTCTTGTACAGTTCTTTTTGTGTACATACATCCTACTTTACATCTCATATACTTAGGAGTAGAAGTTTGGGGTCATAAAATAGATCTATGTTTAACCCATCTTTAACTTTTCTAAAGTGGTTATACTATAGTATGTATCTCCTCACCAATACTTAACATTGTGTTTTGGTCCTTATAAAGCTAAAATGGTATCTCATTGATGGATAATGTTGAATCTCTTCTTCAATGTATGTTTGCAATACATAATAGTTACAGTAACTTTGGGGAGTTGCTACATATATATATAACATATCTTGATCATTTTCAATTCCTTTACCCCCTCCCTATTATTTCCCCTTCCCCCTTACTCTGATCTTCCCCAGCTCCAAAATGTCTGTCTCCCCATTTCCTACCATCTCTCCTTTATTTTACTATTTATTTTGGGGTTTCTCATGTAAGAGAAACCAGGTAATATTTAACTTTCTGTGTTTGATTTATTTTACTTAACATTATCTCAAGTTCTATCCATCTTCCTGCAAATGACATGATTTCATTCTTCTTTAGGTACTGTACATTAAATCTTTACCTGCAAAATCCATATAGCCAGGGGGCTGGGGATTTAGCTCGGTGGTACAGTGCTTGCCTAGCAAGCGCAAGGCCCTGAGTTCGATCCCCAGCAACCGCCCCCATCCATAAATCCTAGAAGCTGGAGGTAAAATAAAATGTCAGTATGAATTCGTTCCATTTAACCTGGATGTGGGTCCAGATCTGTAGTCACATTCAACTCCTGCTTGCTCTCGGTCAGTGTGGGCTTAATGTTCCACAAACAAAAGGCTTTTTGGAAAATTGATAGCATATCATACTGAGATACCTTCGACCTGAAGCTTCGTCTTTCCCCTAAATGTTGATGCAGATAGCGCAAATATATAACTACCAAATAATCAGAAACTGACTGAGATCTTCATTTCAGAGTTTCTCTATAACACTGAGAAACTTCAAAGTCACTACTGCGATCCATGGGGGTTCTCACCACAGGAAAAGCTAGACTGTGCTGTTACTAGATCCCCAATATTCCAGTCCCTCACCTCGTGACTATCCTTAGGTTACTTAATCAACCACTGCTCTCATCTACAAAAGGGTGTGTCAAATCAGAACTTTGGTATTTGACGATAGTTTAAGTATGAAAAAAATCCAAGCTCTCTTAAAAAAGATTTTCTATATAAGATTGTTATTTTAATCACTTTACAATTAGATTTTAATTTCCTTTTAAAGTACAGAGGTCATTGAATAAAAGAAAAGAGAAGAGCCCATTGCTTTTGCCTTTTCTCTTTATTCTGTAGGTGTTTTTTGTCCAGATGCTATTTCTGGAGCCCACAGCTAGAAGAAATAATGCCCACTAACTAAATTTCTTCATTTCCTCCAAGTGGTAACATGGAATAATTGGGCTAGCATCATTTTGCAGAACAGATCCCAAAACTTCCTGGAGTAGATAATAAATGATGGGAAAGATCCAAACAAAGAGAAATGAAGAATTGGAGAAAGAGAGGTGGTGCTTTTGTCAGCAGGGTTTTGACAAGCCTTGGTAGCCAGAGCTGCTGCACAGGGCAAAGCTTTCCGCACCCTAGGAGGAGGAGAGCTTCACTTGAGGGGTGTTGGTGTCTTAGTATATGGTGAAAGCACTTTCTCAGCTGAGCAGATGACATTGAGGAGCACAGGCCATCCACCTACCAAGTTTCCTTGTACACCCATAAGGAGTCGCTATCTATTAGAATTCATTGTAGTTCCAGGTTGCAAGTTGTAAGAGCTATGGGCACAGCACTATAGGCTCAGTGTACCAGGAACCTGTGTGCTAGAGAGCTTAGGAAACATAACAACACAAGTCACTTGAGGTCTTTACCAAATACTTGCAGCTCTCCACTTTCCAGGCACATGATAATGATGTACTTTGATGTCCCCTTTGGTGTTAGACCATGTGCCATGTTTGACTAGTGAAATGTGAGCAGAAATGACACATGTCTCTTCCCGGTGGAAGTTTAAAGAGCCAAAGTGCAATGTGCTATTTCAAGCCCCACCATTCCACTGAACATGAAGGGTACATGGAGATGAGGCCTTAGCAGTTTGGATCCCTGTGTAGCCATAATGGGCACAGCCTCTTGCTGCTGCACAGTGGGCATCTAGCATGAGTGAGAACTTCACTTTTATGGCCCTGAGTCTGGGTGTCTCCTTAATCGTGTACACTGGGCACTCCGCTTGCCTCACCCTATTCCCGGCCCTGAGCAAGAATGCAGCTCTTGTGTTAAAACACTGCAATTTTGGAGGGATTATTCATGCCTGCATTAGCCTGTAGCCCACTCCGATAGATAAAACACCCCCCCCCCCACTAGACTCTAGTGAGAATAGACAGACACCAGCCCTGGTGGTTCTAAAATGGGCCCCAGCTTCCCTTGACCTGGGAACTCCAGCTCTGAAATCACTTCTGGGTTTTTTCCTAAGTCATGACATCTAGGAAAATAGAATCCTATCAAGTAATCAAATTAAGTAAACTTGCAAATATTCTTGTATGTGATAGGCATGGCCAGGACAGTAAAGTGAGCAAGTTAATGACATTATTAGGTTTTGTCTCAGAGTAAATAAAAAGTAGGAGGGTAAACAGGCTGGTCGAGATTCAAATCAGGGGCTGGTGATTTAGCACAAGTGGTAGAGCACTTGCCTAGCAAGTGCAAGGCCCTGAATCCAGTCTCCAGCCATCCCCTCAAAAAAGATTCAAATCAAATGCTCATTCTGCCCTTCTCAGAGACCATTAAAACTAGTAAAATTCCATTGATAGAATACACCCAGATCTTCTATGAATCACCTTCTGGGGTCAAATCAAACTGTCCATGTACACAGAGATGAGTATAAGGAACCCTGTCAACACAGAAAGCCTGTAATACTCTTTATGACGGTGCTTTAGATATGTGCCTTTAAAGTATGTCGTTCGTCTTCCAAATAATCACATAGTTAAGTAGTATGTGGTACAAAGTTGGATGCATTGAAACCCATCATCATGACGAGCTTTCAGACCTTTTCTAGAAAATCAAAGTAATTTCCCATTGCTACAAACCTTTAGCTACTTCACATCATTAGGATGACTGGCATATCATACAGCCTTATGCTGAGAGATTGCTCAGTTGCTTGGAGAATGGCCCTAATAAAGATGAGATGGAGCTTAAGCCCAGGTGGGCCAGTTAGCGTCATGCAGAGAAAATCTTTCATAGCCATGAATTATACCCACAATCGTGGTTTCAAGACAAATTGTGTCAAATTAGCCACAGAAGACCCTGGATAAGCATGTCTATAGCTCCCTACAATCCATTATTGTTAATGGAAAAATAAGTCCTAACATCATCTTTTACTAGATACGTCTTCTCTCCAGGGTCCTGCCTCACTAATATGATGTCTTTTAGATACGCTCCTCCCTAAAATGTTACTCTAAAACAGAATAAATACACACAAAAGAGCAGATTTTTCCACAGATCCTGGGCAGCTTTCTGAAAATTATTATGCTAACCGCATCTTTTTTCCTGAACTCAAAGCAGGAGTTACTTCTATATAGAACATCTTCTCTTGGGTGATCCAGCACTCAAAAGCTCATTCCAACCCCAAGTCGTCATGTCCTCCCCACCTGCTTGGCCTCCTGCATTGCCATTCTAAGAGAATGGTGAATTAAAGGGTGAAATCTGAAAATCCTGGATTCCTCTTGTCATAGTTACTTCCTTCGTTGCTGGGACAAAATACCTGACACCCACAATTTAAGGGAGGAGAGGTTTATTTTGGCTCCTGTCTTACTCCATAGTTGCCTGGCTCCAAGGTAGTAGGCCCACACGCCGGAGGGGCCTGGCAGAGAAAAGCTGCTCAGGGCACAGCAGACAGGAAGCAGAGAGTGAGGCGGGCCTCACCCTCAGTGATCCGCCTCTGCCAGCCAGGCCCCACCTAACAGCCAGGGGGCTCTACCACCCCTATAATCCAATCACCTTCCCCACACATGAGGCTTTATGGGCCATTTTAAATCTAAGCCATAACACCTCTGTTTCCTTCATGACCTGCATCTCTCTTTAAATTCTATTAGCTCTCCACCTCAGTGACACTCGCACCCCATGCTTCCTCTGCACTGTCCTTGCCACTGCCTCTTCTCCATGCCCCATCATTACAAAGTCTTCTGGATGTTCTGTTCTCTGCAGTCTACCTCTGCCAGAGCAATCTGGATGAGACAAAAATTTGATTTTGATGCTCCTCTGCTTTAAAAAGTTTTACACCTTCATGCTTTTCCTCATGTGGAATCACTAACTGGAAAGCTCTTTATTTGTTTTTTTGAGACAGGGTCTCACTATGTAGGCCAGGCTGTCTTTGAACTCGTGGCAATCCTCCTGCCTCAGCCTCCCAAGTGCTGGGAGAGAGGGGTACATCACCACACCCAGCTACTAACTGGAAAGCTCTTCCTTCATGGGCCCTTCATGCCTGGAGAATTTTTACTCATCAGCTCAAATGTGACTTCTTTGAAGGCATTTCTAAGTTTTCTTCCTTCTTTTCTTCTTCTTGTGGGATCATTGTACTGGTAAATCTTTCTTGTCTTGTGTTGCAGGAATCTTTTGCTACACAGTAGTCTTCTTCCTCCACAAAATATAGTGATTGAAAACAAAAACCATCTTATTTTTGGTCATAATTCTGTGCACGGACTGGCTTCAGATGGATGGTCATTGTTCTCTTTATGATGTCAGCTGGGACTATAGTCATCTGCAATATCCAAAATGGCTCATTTAGTTGACTGGCAGTTGGTGTTGACTGCTGTCTGGGAATTCAGTTCCATTTCTCCTCTTCATTTCTGCTTCATGTAGTTTGATCTTCTCACAGCATGGTGATTACATTCAGAGGAAGAGTGTCCCAAGAAGAAAACTTCTAAATGGAAGGAAGAAAAAGCTACCCATCTTCTTGAAAATGAAAGAATGCCTTTCCACCACATTCCAGTGGCAAAGCAGCCAAGTGCCAAAAGCAAACCAAGTGCCAAATCTAGAAAGATGGGCAGCATGATCAAACAGAGAGAAAAGGATTCCCTCTTGTTGGTATGGTAGTCAGCCCACCTCTATAATTCTGAAAGAGTGGGAAGGATAGGCACTATGTTTTCATCATCTGTTTATCCACAGTCCTTTGCACAGGTCCTGGAATATGGTACTTAGATGATTACTATATATTTGGTGACTGATTTGGCTTGTGTCTAGATGTCCCTCCAAAGCCTCATGCAGCCATAGGTGGGGCTTTTCAGAGGTAGCTAGATCTAGAGTGTGTGATTACTAAATTAGTCCACTGATTGGTTTGGCAGAGTTGTGCTGGGATCAAGGATGCAATACTAGGATTAAAGGTGGGTAGCTGGATAAGATATAAGGGCTAGAAACAGGTTTGTCTATCCCTTGCTTGCCTTGCTGCCTTCTTCCTGCCGTGAGCAGCTTCTCCTCTGCAATGCCCGTCTGTCATGCTGCCCTGCCTTGGAGCCAGCCGACTATGAACTGAAACCTTTATGAACCATGAGCTAAACAAACCTTTCCTCCTTTAACTTTAGGTGTTGGGTATTTTGTCTCAGCAACAAGAAAAGTAACCAAAACAGTGATTCTTCCAGTCCAATTAAATCAGAACAAATTAGCTCATAGTTTTTGAGCACTTATTCTGTGCTAATCTATCTGGCTGAGTGTTGTAGATCTGATGAAAGAAAGAGATTTTGCCCTCCAGGAGCTTATGAGTCAGGAACAACATTGCACTAAGGGGGCACAACAGATAGGGAGATGATTAATAGTTTAATCAAGACTTCAATAGGCAGTCTATGATTGATTGTCATGTTAATTGTGTGGGCACCAATGCTATAGATTTTCAGAGGAGGCTGTATTCACTTCACACAGAGGGCTTTTAGGTAGAAGATGGGGTTGGATCTGAGTCTGAATGGCAAGTTGGAATCTGGCATGGGAGAAAAAGACAAACAAAGTGGAATTCCGAAAACAATTATGTGAAAATGGGACCACACAAGTTTATACACACAAATAAGTTGTAAACATTTTTTCCAGGGAAACCTGACTACATGCACATCTTAGTCAATAAGCAATAGTGATCAAAAAATGTGAGTTTAAGGGCTGGGGATTTAGCTTAGTGGTTAGAGTGCTTGCCTCACAAGCACAAGGCCCTGAGTTCGATCCCCAGCACTAAAAAAAAACTCAAAAAAAAACAACAAAAAATGTGAGTTCAAAATAACTTCTTGAGAACAATTACTAAGAGCTGGGTGTGGTAGCACACCCTTGTAATCCTAGTTACTTGGGAGGCCGAAGCAGGAAGATCACAAATTTGAGCCTAGCCTGAACAATTTAGTGAGACCCTGTCTCAAGATAAAAAATAAAAAAGACTAGGGATGTAGTTCAGTGGTAGAGTGCCTCTGAGTTTGATCCTCAGTACACAGGGGAAAAAATAGAAGAAATGGATAAAAACATGCATAGCAGAGATTATATTGCTCATTGAATATCACATTTTCCCCTATACTTCCCAACCTCTCGAAGTTGGCTTGGGCTAACATGCATGTAACTTGTGGCCAAAGGCAGTAAAGAGCAAGCGAGAGACCTACATGTTTCCTCTTTCTTTTCTGTCTATTTGGAAGTGACAGATCCTGAGATGGTAGGATTGCAAAATAGAATTTAGCCTGGATCTGTAAGTTAACTGTTGGTGGAGAGCCATGAAAGAGTTACTTTAGCTGCTTTGGACCATGATGTGAGCAAGAAATAATATTTCCTTCACCCATTGAGGTTTTAGAGTTTATTTATTACCTTACTGTCACTTGCCCTAGGCTACTATAGCTAGTATTCTCTGAAGGAGTTGACTGTCACATAACACAAATTATTAATCTTCTATTTTAAAAAGATAATAAGTGAAGAAAACTTCTAACATACACTTTTCACTATCTGTAATTGAGGGTTACAGTTTCCTTCCAAGGAGCAAATGATTAATTCAGACTAATGTCGAATTAGTCTACATCTATAATCCCTACAAGCGCTGGTTGAGTTCAGTCACACACTGATGTATGAAACACTGTGAAATAACTCTAATCTTGGGCAACAGAAGGTGGGCAGAGAAAGCATTTTACTTGAAACAGATATTCCTCAAACCTTATTAACTCAACGTCTCCCCCAAACAGACTTTTAAGCATGGTCACTAACAAGTAGAAAATAACTCTCCCTGCTTCCTCTTCTCCAATCTTCATCTTAATAGGCCCACTAATTAGATGAGAGGTAATCAAAGGGCTAGTCACCGAGGAAAGAAAGGGACCAGAGACGTTGGCAAGCTACAAAACTGGGGCCCTGATGATGGATGGCAGTTCCACCTGTCATGACTGTTGCCAGAGACGATCTGAAATCAGGTACTTTTTCTATCAGCTCCATTTATTCTGGGCCCTGAAGGAATGTCCATTTGCACACTGGTTTCTGGGTCCTCAGGAATTTCTTAGGCCATGCATTAACCCTCAGCCAAAGAACGAGTCTTCACAGTGCATGCCCCTGAGGTGAACAGTGTTTCTTAAAGGCCTATCCTGAGAACGGTCCTATTTCATCCAATGTGCAAAGTCTATAAAAGGCTTTTTAGTTATCTGCCCTGTAGAGAGAGAACAGAGAATGAAGAGCCCAATTTCGTTCTTCTTCTGCCCTCCCATCTACTGCCAGTGTCTCCCACTGACCAATCCCAACCAGAAGCCAGAGCACACAAGGCCCATGGATGAAGTCCAGACAAGTCAGCCTCCCCCTCCCAGGGCTCTGAGTAAGATGGAGGCCAGAGAGTAGTCCTACAGAGGCAAATGGAAAATACCCAGCACACCGAATAAAACTGGGAGGCTGTAACATCAGAGACAGCTTATATTTAACTGAACTAATATCAGCTATCAACTTGCGCATATCCAATACAGACTATGGGCGTATCTAAGTCCAGAGACCTTTCCTTTGCTTCTTAAAATAATGACACCCCAACCCAATCAGAACAGTGAGGAATTGGAGACTGGAAGATTTTTCTTCTTCAGAAGGTGTTGGATATGTCGTATTAATGTCCAACCAAATAGGAGCTGCCACAAAACTTTCCTGTGACCTTTGTGCTAAAAAGCTGCCCTATAGTGGAGCCAACCAAAATGCATTAGCGCTTCCCTAAACTGATCACCAGACAGAAGCACCTTTTCTGGAAGAGAGACCATAGACCAGTCCTGGGTACTCTATACACTTAGTATCTGTGGATCCCAACACACCTTCCAGAGGTATGATTCAAGGAGCGTAAAAGTGCTGATGAGGGAGCCGGATGTGGGGGACTGTGCCTAAAATCCCAGCACTCTGGGAGGCTAAGGCAGGAGGATTACTACTTCAAGCCCAGGCTTAGGCAACTTAGCAACTTTGTGAAATCCTATCTCGAAATATGGCTGAGAGTGGGGCAAGGGGAGCACTGTAGATGTAGCTCAATGTAAAGGTCTTGGGTTCACTCCTCAGTACCAAAAAGAAAAATAAAACAGAAAACAATCTGATGAGAGGATCCTTAATCCTGGCTCCAAAACCTCAGATTGCTACCTGCTTCCCAGGTTTGATTTTTACTCAGATCTTGCATTACAGCCTGTCAAGTTCCAATTTAAGTCTGTCAACCCTCTACCCCTCAAATCTCTGCTGACTCCTTTCTGTCTGGAAGCTCTCACCACTCCCCAGGCTCTCAGCTCTTCTAGTTATCTATAGATCTTTTTGCTGGTCACCCTACTTCTCTGCCCTCCCCAGTGTGCACCAGTCCATCCTCCCCTTACACTGACTGTAATGTTTGGTTTATGAGCTACTTCCTGTGGCCTGCTCTCTAGCCCCTTCCTCTGCTGGTTTTCACTGGTTCTCTAAATTCCCAGAGTAAGCCTGCCTCCTCCTCCTCCTCCAGGATAGTATACTTCCACAGTCTATATCCCAGTCAGGAATTCTATACCTTTAGGTTCTAAATACTTTTCTGGAATCATCTATGATAAACAACCCATAAAAGTATTGAATTGAGCCAACACCTGTGGGTTCTGTGTTTCTGATGAGGTAGGGATGGGAATAAGGAGTGTTTAAAGCTAATTAAAGGGAGGGGGGAGTAAAATCCTGACTCTATACATGCGAAAAGATTGATTAATTAATGTGGAAGCTAGTAATATGGCCCAAATGGTTCAAAGAATTCAAAGAACCATGCATATATAGACAATAAGGAAGGTAGAAATGAGTATATAGATTTAAAATGAGTCAAGTATTGGAATGTAGGGATAATGTATAAATAGATGCAAAATGAGTCAAGAATTAATTACATTCCACTAGATAATTAATTTACATTTCTGTGGATAAGATTTCATTTGAATTGTTAGTGTTCTACAATTTACAGCTATAGCTCAAAGTCAGTGAGAGGTAGAGATAACCCAGAAAGGTACCCTGAAAAGCCTGGAGAACATACTCTTAAGTGAAATAAATCAGACACTCATGAGTATACATCGAATTGTTTCTCTGATATGAGAAACCATAACTGTAAATAAGGACAAAGAGGTATAACAGATATTATATAAGAGGAAGATAATATACAAAGGAGAGGAGAACTAGAAAGAGAGAAGGGGGAAAAGCAGGAAGGGAAAAAAGGAAAGAAAAGGGAAAGGGAAATTATGGAAAAATACGAATAAACCTGCTGTAAATAGAGAAGGAGGGAACAGAAGGGAGGGGTGGGGAAGGGGGGGAAAACCAAGATACATCATGTACAGGTACAAAATAAATGCGATGAATGTGATCATTATAAGTACAATGTACCAATACATGTTCTTGGTTAAAAAAAAAGAACATTGTGCTAGGTGCAAGAAGCCATATACAAAAAATGATTCTGTGATATGAAATGTTCATAACAAACATGTCCATAGAAATAAAGTAGATTAGTGCTTCTTAGTTTTGCAGAGGAGGCAAGATGGGGAGTGACTGCTAATGGGTCAGAGATTTCATTTTAGAGTGAGAAAAACCTCTGTGTGTGTGTGTGAGTGTGTGGGTGCATGCATGTGTGTGCGTGCTAGGGATCGAACTCAGGGCCTTGTGCTTGCTAGCCAAGTGCTCTACCACTGAGCTAAATCCTCAAACCCAGATAAACCTTTTGAAATTAGATTTTTGGTGATGGCTACAGAATGGTATGGATATACTAAAAGTCATGGAAATGTTTACTTTCAAAGGCTTACTTTTATGGCATATAAGTCTATCTGGATAGAGCAATTATTTTCTTAATGACCTAGAGATACTCAGAGAAGTGTTGTATAGATTGCTGGTAAAACTCAATACTTCTGCTTGCTCCCTGCCCCGGGCCCCTGCCTCTGAGGAGTCCTTTTTTTTTTTTTTTTTCCACCCTCCTTTTCTGATTAGGAATGTACAGTGGTTGGCCAGATATTTGAGGAAAATGAAGAGATCATGATGAGCAAATAGAACTAATTTCGGAGATTTAATACAGGTAACAGAAGAGAACTTTACCAAAACAGGCTGTGCTAGACGGGCGCTCCACAGGAAAAGTAAGTCCTTGAATGCTAGAAATGTTGCAAGTTAAAAATTCAATAGAAAAAAAAAAATTCAATAGAAGCAAGACAGAGAAAAGGTGGCCAGGGCTGCTGATGCAATTCGGCGCTTGAGCAGCTGCCCCTGACCTCCAACCCTTTCCTCAGAGAGGTCGTGTAAGTAAGTATTCAAGTCATTGAGGACAACTACTGTTCAAAGAAAGCTTTATGATATTAAATATACCACAAAACCGCTGTGCTTAATGAAACGGTCACATTTGGACAATATTCAGATAAGCTGCTTAAAGAAACCATCCATGTGATTATCAACAAATTTACATTTATGTTCATAAATAACCTTTCAAAATACGGTGCAGGTTAGATAGAGTTGCCGGGATTGTTCGGTGAACTCGGCGCTCATGTGCATGACTGCCGAGCCTGACCCCTGACCTCTGACCACCCGGCTCGGAATTCCCCCAAGAGGCCTTACCACTGACTTCTGCCCCACCCACTTCCACCAGACGTACTTCCGGCCCCGCCTCCTTATAGGCCCTTCTACTTCCGCCCTTCCCCCCTCGCCTCGCCTCACCTCAGCGGCGCCTCGCCTCACCTCAGCGCGGAGCCGGCTGTTGGGTGACTGCTTCGTCAAGCGCCATGGGGACATCCCGAAGACGTGGCCTTCGCAGCCGTCGTCGTCGCCGCCACTGCCTCGTCCGCTGCCTACGCTCTAGCTCGGACTTCACAGCCTTTGTCGCCCTGGTGCTCGCTGCGCCCGCCATGGCCGGCTTGCCCGCCGGTCCCGCCATGGCCGCCGCGCCCCCGGAGGGCCGCCAAATCTACTACCCTGAATGCGAGGCCGCGGTCAACATCCAGATCTGTCTGCAGCTCTACAGCTCCTACATGTACCTGTCCATGGCCAGCTACTACGAGCGCTTCCACGCGGACCTGAGTCACTTCTCGGCTTTCTTCCGGCGCAGGTCTCAGCTGTGGAAGGAGGGAGCTGAGAGGCTCATGTGGATGCAGAACGAGCGTGGTGGCTGCATCGTCCTTCACAACATGAAGGAGCCCGACGAGGAAGTTTGGCGTGGCTGCGCCCACGTTGTGGAGTATGCCTTCCATCTGGAGGACACCCTCAGGAAGAGCCTGCAGCTGCTGCACAGCCTGGCGGTCGAGAAGAACGACTCCGACCTGCGCACCTTCGTGCTGCACGACTTCCTGAACCCCCAGGTTCCGGCCCTCAAGGAGTTGAACGAGTACATGATGAACTTTGCCGAGCTGGAGACCCTGAGGGAGGGCCTGGAGAACTACCTCATGCGTAGTCTCAACCTGGACGACGACGACGACGACGACAAAGAGAACTGAGCATAGACTGTCCCCAGGGACCCGGGGTCCTCCCTGGGTCATGAGGCAGGGTGTGCACACTCTCCTATCGCCGCGTTCATTTCACTCCTTCCTTTGGTTAGACTGTTGTTTCCAATAAACTTACTTGGTTCTTAACGCAATGAAGATGTCTGGTTGATTCATGTGTGCGGAACCCCCACTTTTTAAAAAAAGAGGGTAGAATGTATTATATTGGGAAAGGGAAGAAAGTGTCCAAATGGGAAGGGGAACAAGGGAGGGGGAGGGGGACAGGAACAGAGGGACAAGAGAAATAAGAAATAGAAGGAAAAAACGGAAA
>PVJO010018782.1:0-35821 GCA_004026905.1 Hystrix cristata
CATTTTTATTTCTTCATCTGAGAAATGTTTATTCATTTCAGATGCCCATTTTTGGATAGGGTCTTTAAATTTGGGGAGTTTGATCTTTTTGAGTTCTTTATATATTCTGGATGTTAGACCTTTGTCTGAGGGACAGCTGGCAAAAATTTTCTCCCAGTTTGTGATTTTTCGCCCTACTCTATTAGTAATTTCTTTTGCCATGCAAAAGCCTTTTAATAGGATGTAGTCCCAAGCATCAATTCTTTGAATTGTTTCCCGTGCAGTCTGAGTTTTATTCATAAATTTTTTTCCAACCCCTATGTCTTCGAGAGTTCTTCCTATTTTATTCTCCAGGAGATTTATTGTTTCTGTTTTTATGTTTAGGTCTTTGATCCACTTCAATCTTAGTTTAGTACATGGTGAGAGACATGTATCTAGTTTTAGTTTTCGGCATGTGGTAAGCCAACTTTTCCAGCACCATTTATTAAAGAGGCTATCTTTCTTCCAGTGAGGGTGTTTGGCTCCTTTGTCGAAGATGAGATATTTGAGTGTGTTTGGAGTTATTTCTGCATCTTCTATCCTGTTCCATTGGTCCTCGGGTCAGTCTTCATGCCAGTACCATGCTGTTTTTATCACAGAAGCAGAAAGCTCACTTCTTAGACCTGACTTTAATTCTGGTAAACATTTATTCAAGAGAAACTTGAAATAATAATTCAAAATGCTATCTCCCTTTGAACATCTGTAGAAGTTAATTTTAACCCTATATCTTAATATTCAATTGTATGTGAGCGTAAGTCTTTTATCCATCGTTTAATGTTCAAAGGTAAATTTCCTAGTGTAGTACTGTTACTCTGCCTCTTTCATACCATATTATCCTGTTTTTAGTTTTAATTGGGGAAAGATGTATCACTGAACTTTTGAGCATATGAGTTTTTTTGTTTGTTTTGTTTTGTTTTTGGTTTTTTATTTTTTTTGAGACAGGGTCTTTCTGTGTAGCTCAGGCTGGCCTTGAACTCATGGCAGTCCTCCTGCCTTAGCCTCTGGAGTGCTGAGACTATAGGCATGTGCTACCACGCCCGGCTGAGCTTATGTTTTTAAATTTGTAAAATTGTGTCAATTTATAGACCCAAATCTCCTTCTCAAAGATAAAAAAGTGTCTTTTCAGACGTGTGTTCTCCTGGCATGTTCTGTACTTCTGCCCCACTGCAGGGCATTTATATATAAGGGGCCTTTACAAAAGGGACTGCAAACGGCTTAGGAAGAGTGACACAGATGCAGTTTATCCAGATAAACACCAGACCTGTAACATACATAATCAAGCAGTGACTGTGACTCTGAAATGTTACTCGGGAGGCAGTTGTACAACCAAAGTTTGAAACAGCTCTAGTGGTGCTGGGCTTTAGGGGCCCAGGTTTTTGTCTCCGTTTACCACGCTGTGGTTTAGGGAGCGTAAGGAAAAGATTCAGGTCCTGAGGCCTGGGCCAGTTTGGCTTCTGAGAGCCCGCTTTGCAGCTGTCACACAACAAGGCAGACCGCCCCCCAGGCCCTGTGCACGTTTTCCTTGGGCCTTACCGGGCCGCCTCGATTCAGGCTAGTGGGACGAGCTGTTCTGAGCTACCTCCATCAGAGCCACTCTTACTTTGGCCCGAGCTACCTCAGCTTCCTTCCTCAGGCTCCTCTGGACATAGCAGGGTCACAGAAGGAGCCCTTCCTCCTGCAGACCACCTGGACAGTGCCCGGCTGCACTGTCCAGCGCTGCAGCCAACAGCCTCATGTGGCTGGAGAATACCTGAGATGTGGCAGTGTGACTGAATAATTGAATTTTCAATGTAATTGCAATGAATTTTAATTTAAAAAAAAATGATATTGAAATCAGTGATTAGAACAGCTCTAGTATGTGAACTTACTATTTCTACTGCAGATTTTATGATTGAGGGTTTCCAACAAAAATGTAATGCCCAATCTGGGCGTGGTGGCATAAGCCTGTAATCCCAGCATGCAGGAGGGTTAGGCAGGATGATTGCTGTGAGCTCAAGGCTGACTTCAATGAGTTCAAGGCCACTTAAACTACAAAGCAAAATCCTGTCTTGATAAACAAAACAAAACAAAACAAAAAAAGAAAACTGTAGTGTCCAAGTGGTGAAATACTGCAAGTATGAAAGATATGTAGTATAGTAATTCAAAGGCTTAGAATTTTAGAATGTTAAGAAAAATTATAAAAATGTTTTTTGTATGTTGAGACCATAATATTTCAAATGTATTATTCTATTAAAATAATTGTACTTAAAAATGTGGTTATTAGAAAATGTAAAACTCTGTAGTGGTTTCCATGGTATTTCTGTTACTGGACAGGGGCCTAACGCTTCCTGGAGAAAACGTGTGCGGGCACCAGTTGCTGTGGTTGTCTCTGTGGCATTTGGCACTAAGTAGCTTTTTCATATTGTGGTGTCACTTTATTAAGGAACGTGACAAATTTTGTCTTGAGGGCACCTTGTTTTTCCCAGCCAAATAAAACTGGCAATCTGTTAAAAGGTGGTTGAACTATTTAGAAGATATGAATGAAGCTTTATTAGATAGTCAGTAAAATAGGTCAAGAAAATGCCTTTTGTGTTTACTCTTTTTAAAAGTTAATGAAAGAATGTATATATTTTATCTGCACAGTTACGAAGATGAGCATATTAAGGCATAAAATAGCTGTCAGTAGGTCTTTCTTGTAGTTTTAAATGTGTGTAGGCAAGGAGTCACATGACATGCCATCATCCTTTGGCACCTTGCCTAGTGGATTTGGGGCTCCAAATGTAAATTCTTAAACGGAGCTCAGACTCTTTGTGTGTTATCTGGCACACCCCTCTTGGTGTGGGACCATTGACTGGTCAGAGAGCCACATTGTTTTGTATTTTCTGAAGGGCCATGGATAGTTAGCATGCTAGGGCTCTTCCTTTTAAGTGAGCTTATTTTTGTGTTTTCAAAACAAGATCATAAAAGAGGAAAATTCTATACTCTTTATTTGTGTTTTCTAGATAGGTAGATGATCTCTAAAAAATTAGAATTTCATTTTGAAGAGAATAAAGCTGTTTTCCTTACTCATTTTTAAGGCTGCACATACTGTTGTTTATATGTTTAGTCAGTTAAGAACTGAAACTTAAGGCAAACACTTTCATTTGGCCTAGTAAGGTCATAGACTGGAATAATGAAGTGACTATAAGTGTTTCTGGTTCAGTACATGTGTATATGGGCGTATTAGTGGGTAATGTAGTTTGTTGAAAGCCGATTGGAACCTGCAGAAACTTGTAGTTTCTACATTATTTCATATCACCATGATAAAGGTTACCAAGTTTGTTTCCTTTTAAAAAACCCTATAAATCTCTAAAATTTTACCCATACTTGGTGCTCCTTCCCCAACAGATCTCAATGCCTGCTTCCCCTCCCCTTTCTCCCTTGATGAACTCTCAGCTTTATTCAGGCCTCTTTTGCGTGCTTTAGGTACACAGTTCAGGATCTAAGAGCTGATGTTTGATTGGCCAGAGCTGTGATTTCTCAACCTGGGTGTGCACTGGAATCACCCTGGCAGCTTTACAGTAGGGATATCTGGGCCCTACTTGTGGAGATTCTGATTAATTGGTCTGGTGCAAGACCTGGCTCAAGTCATCTTGAAGTTGGATCTCTGTAGATTGCATGAAACTGTTTGGCGAGGTATGTTTTAGTTACTTTTCTTGTTGCTGAAACAAAATACCTGACACCCAAAATTAAAGGGAGAAGGCTTATTTGGCTTATAGTTTGTAGAGGTTTCAGTCCATAATCAGCTGGCAGATAGGCATTGCAGAGGAGAAATAGTTCATGGTGGGCAGAAGGTAGCAAAGCAAGCAAGGGATCAATAAGCCTGTCTTTGTCCCTTATATTTTATTCAGGCTACCCACCCTTAGAGTTGGTAGCACTCCCACCCTTAATCTTAGCACCCTTAATCCTAGTAGCACATCCTTGATCCCAGCAGAACCATGCCAAAACAATCAGTGGACTAATTTAGTAATCACAGTCTAGATCCAGCCACCTCTGAAAAGCCCCACTTATGACTGCATGAGGCTTCAGGGGGAATCTAGAAACAAGCTGTACCAGGATACAACATAAGTAGGGCAACCACAGAATTTATTATCCAAGTTGAAGTGTTCCTCACTGTCTTCTAAATTCCTACATTCCACTCTCAGGTTTTTGGTTTGGCCTGGTCCAAACACCTTCTTTTCCAGCATTAAAAATGTTGAGCTGTGTTGTTTCATCAACTCTTTACATTTCCTTAGGTGAGCCAGGTTGTATGTGTTTTTAATCTCTTCAAACTGGCTTGATAGTATCTTTTATGCACCCCTCCCCTTATTTTCTAACTCTATATTGAAGATAGACAACATGAAGATTTTATCTACATAAACATTGTGAAGTTGATAGACAACATGAAGATTTTATCTACATAAACATTGTGAAGTAACTACTGCAGTCAAGTAAATTAACACTCATTATTTAATATAGTTATCTATCCTTTTCTTTCTTTCTTTTGTGGAAAGAGCACCTAAAATAGATTTCAGCAAATTTCCAGTATGCAGTATAGTATCATTAACTACATTCCTTATGCTGTACATTAGATCCATGATAACTGTATTTTTGCACCTTTTGACCTATGTCTGCCCATTTCCCCAGCTCTCCCAATTATGCCTTTTGAGGTAGTGTGTTGTGATTGTTGGCCATCACTAAATTTGGGGACTTTTTGCCTGATTCCAGGGAGATAAAATTGCTAGAGAAAGACAGAAGAAAGAAAATAAAAAGAGCCTAACAATGATGAATGAACAAAATCATAAAACTAAAACTGCCAAACAAATCCACATAAGGAAAAAATAGAAAAACATGTTGAATTCATAAAAGATGCAATAACTCAAAGTGTTCTTAGAGGAAAGAGCATGCACAATTAAGGAAACATGGAGACAGAAAGTCTTAATGAAATCTGATCTCTAGCATTAGATGCTATTTCCTGATCATATTTAGAATCTTATCTTGAATCATATTTTCTGGTTGACATTTTTGTTTGTTTTGCGTTTCAAAATGAATAATATATACTCCTTTGTGTATTATTATCTTGCTACCTCCCTTTATCAGGGGCTGCCAAACTCAGATCATAGGTATTAATAGATATTCATAATGAATAGTGATGTAAGGACTTACTATATTGTATATCACTGTGCAATATCAAAACATTTTGTCCTAGGAGGAGACAGCAATGACTCAGAAAATCCTTTGCAGTTGTATTGTAAAGTAGGAAACCATTTCACAATTACCACTTGGCATTTGGGCATCTGGACTCTGACCTCATTCCATGGCCACACCTCCCTAGAAATTTTATTGTGAGGATGCTCTTGTTTTTAGGGTTATCTCTGGTTTCTTGTCCACACCGATGGATTCACTGATCAGTTATTACTAGTGACAGTTGAGTTCTCATTCTTCATTTGGGGTGGGTGTGGTTATTGGGGATTGAACACAGGGACCACTGAGCTAAACATTCCTACCCCTTCTTTATCTTGAGACAAGGTCTTAAATTCCCAGGCTGGCCTTAAACTTTTGAACCTCTGTCATACCTGAAATTATAGGTTTATTCTTAATAACATTCTTCCATGGCTAAGTGGCATAAGATACAGGTTTATAATTTTTGCTTTTTTAAAACTCAGCTCTGAACCCTCTCCTATTTCCTTGTCCAGATCTTCACTGTGGTGATATTTCGAGACCTGCTTCTGTGGTACTGCTTTTCAAGGAACTTTATTTTTAAATGATTTAAAAATTTGTAATTAACACATAATTGTATGTATTTGTAGGGTACAATGTGATAATTTGGTACAAAAATACAATATATAATGATCAAATTGGTGTGATAAGCATTTCCATCTCTAAAAGACCTTTAAGCACAGATGTATCAGTATTATTTTGGTCTCCAAGATTGAATATTTTTCAACTGTATTTTCTCCCAAATATTTCTACCATGTACGGACATGCCCAACTATGGTATTCTGTGTGGATGGTCTTACCAATAAATTAACATTACTAAGGGTTTCATGGAACGTTCTCCCAGGCAGTCTTATGCTTTCAGAGCTGGGGGAGAGAAGCCTCCAGATGTGGGAAGACCCGTGTCTCTTTTTGGCCTTCTTCTCTCTATACCTCCTGTGTAAAGCGAGTCTTCTGGCTGTGGTTTGTTAACAGTTTGAATAGCTACTTTACATTTTGTTTTTAGAGTAATTAAACATTGTTTCTTGGAAGTGTAAACATGGACTTTAGAATTGTGATGCGGTAATGAATTTGGCAGAAGAATTTGTTTTGGGAAAAGAAAAATATCCTGGAGTGGGTTTCGGTTTTACAGATAAGGAAAATGGCTTTATTCAGTGAATTGGAACAATGCAAGACCCTGTGTCCTGTGTCAGTGCCTTCTCTTTCTCAGATGAGTGTACCCGGGCGTAAGACCAACTTCTAAAATAAAACTTGAAAGCAAATGGCAAAAACCACACATGGAGCCCTGGAAATTAGATTTTTATGTTATGGTGCTGTAAAAATAATTTCTTTGCTGTTAGAAAAAGTTGAAACACAGTTGTCGACTGACAGATGACTTTTCCTCTGTCCTGAACCGCAGTGCTTGGTCATCAAGGCCTGACCTGTGGAAATCACAGCACCATGAGAGACAGGTTTGTGAGTGATGTGCAGAGGCTGAAATATATCTATTATTTAATCAGTTTCTAAAAGCACAAGTTATGTGCGATGTCTTCAGTTCGTTATTTCCAGATTCTTCCCAAGAAGTTTGAGTAATATTGTGTTGAAAAGCTGGAGCCAGGGCCGGGGCTATAGCTCCATAGTAGAACACTTGCCCAGCATGTGTGAAAACCCAGGATCGATCCCCAGCACTGTGCCAAAAACCCACCAAAGAGCAGGAGTGAACCGCTGTGTATTTGGAAAACATGCCCCAGACAGTTGCTGTATTTCTCTTGTAACTGAAGTGATCTGAAGCTCTTTTTCTGCATGACTGTGAGGGGCCCAGTGATCAGAAGTGGCAGGCCTCGGCATGGCCCTGCGTGAGTTCTCCAGTAGTCAGAGGCATCTTTCTGGGGAGGTGTTTCCTGTGGTTTATACTTGGAGGTTTTGGAGGGGAGTGGGCGGGGAGTCAGTCCTTCATTTCAGGCAGAGGAGTGTAGTGAGTTGGACGCAACCCTGGTTCAGGGCCCTGTAGGACTTTGTTCTCATCTGGAACCAGTCACCGACTGTGTGGGCAAGTCACTGCATTTGTCTCAGCTTCCAGTCTTCCTTTTCTAAAATAAGAATATTGCCTAATCTGGGTGGTCCCTTTCGACACTGTTTTTGTGAGTTGGAGCCTGCATAGCTGAAGTTGGAGCATGTGAGGGATCACCCCGGCCGTAGGTCCTGTTTGTCACCCAGGGAGGCTGAGAGAAGCTGCCGAGTGGCCAGGGCAAGGGTCTCAGAGGCCAAGCTCAGCTTCAAGTCCCCAGGGAGAGGTCTTGTCATTTTCTTGTGGTGGAGAGGGAATTTGGATGTCACTGGCCCTTATCTAATCATTCTCCTTTTAAGACACAGCTCATGCCTTTTCTCTGTGGCATTTAAATATTCTTAGACTTATTTACATAGATTCTCCATAGAGAATGAAAAAATCTCCTTAGGGTTTTCTAGCAAAGTTCCTGAAGGACAGTAAAACCTCTCATTCAAGACAGGGCCCAGAATATGCTTTCTTGTGATGGGATATCATTTCCCCTTTTTGCTTTTGTTTGTTCATTCATTTATTTGACAGATAGTTTTGAGAATCCATTGGCACCTGATAATAATACCAGATACTTGAACATGAAGGTGAGTAAAACACAGCTCCTGGCTTTAAGAAACTGTGTACTCTAAGGCAGATGCTCCCCGTGTGTTACATAACCTGCACATATGTGTGTGTTCATATACGCAAAGTGATAACTACCTCAGTGTTACATGATGCTGAAGATGTGGAAAAATTGTTCTTCTGGGTTGTCTGCATCGAATTTAGCTGTTGTGTTTTCTCCTCAATGGTGGCTGCAAAGAAAAGAAAGTTGTAAATATCAGACCTTCTCACTTTACAGAGTTTTGCATTCGCTGAGAACATCAGGCCCTCATGGGCATTTCTTTAAGGCCCACATTGAACACAAAGTAGAAATGTAAAACCACAACCTTAGTTACTCTGAGGAAGTTGTACTTTTTTTCCTTATAGCTGTGAATTTTCTACCTAGTCATGTTTTCCTTTTTATTTTAGCTCAGGAGGAAGTTCAGAGTTGAATTCTGTTTTTACTCACTTTTAACCTGACTGCCCGTGTATCTGGCCCTCAGTTACACGTTCCTGGTGTAGGTTGCCTTGTGAAAAGGACAGGAATTCTCCTTAGGTGAAATTTCCCTTGCTTAAAATACTATGACAAGGATAGTGCTTCACAGTTTAAGGACATTTTTAGAGGAACCTTGCCAGATTCTTGGGATCTTTAGACTAGTTTCGTTTCTCAAATTCTTATTTAAAAGCTTTTCTTGTCACTTACTTTAGTTTAAGAAATTTATTTTGATTTCAAAGGAGCCACCAAGTAGTTCCAGAAAGTCCGTTGAAGATTGAATTATTAAGTAGAACGGGCTCTAAGTGAGAGCCTGGCTTTGGAAGGCAGCGCCACCGAGAGACGGTCATGCTTTTATATGGAGGAGATACTTCAGTACTGATAAAACTTATCCTTAGGGTAATTCATTCTTAGAAATCCCATACAAAGCTTGGTGCTTCCAGTCAGAGGAAAGGAAAGTGAACATTTGGATGAAGAGGCTTTGGATTCGCATAACTTTTACTACCGTTCTTCCCTGGAGGATGGAGTAAATTGTGAGCCTTGCCGCTCTCACGTGTTCAGAAATTTGGCCAAAACAGACTCTTCTGTGGAAGCGTTTCCTCAGTTCTACACCCACATGTTCAGTGCTTGTGTTATTGCCAGTAACACATTTTCTGAAGTGTGGAAGATTGCATTTTAAGTTTTGTTTCCTTCTATGTTGGATTAAATACGTTTTTAGGGGAAAGAATACATTTAATTTCCTTTTGGTTCAGAACTGATTTAAATTATGAATGGAAAGAATCAAACCATAATGTTTATATTTGATTGTTAAAATACTTTGATTCAGTAATGCATGAACATGTTTCCAAGTGTGACAAGTCTGAAAAGGTACAGAGTGCAGAGTCCTTCCCAGGGGACCCTGGCTCCATCTCTCGCCAGCCAGCTGGTCTTAGCAGTTTCTTGGATATTCTTCTATTACCAATGAAAACAAAAGCATTGTTTTCTTCCTCTTTTTACATTAGTGATGACATGCCATGTCTATTGTTTTGTTTTGTTTTTGATTTTTTGGTGCATACATTTATGTTTAGTTATTTCCTGAGGAAAAAATGAAAAGTATAGAATAAAATCTGTAGCATTATCCTTTAGAAACAGGTATAGAGGCCTAAGGAGAATGAGTTCTAATTATTTCAAAAACTTTGCTTAGGTAATTAATCAGAAGAGGGAGCCATGCAGTGGTGAAGGGACCTTTTATCTACTACATTTTTCTGAAGCACTGATAAATTCTGTAGCTGAAGTCAACAGAACTTGCTGTTTGACCATTTTTATGGAGAACTTTTGCCTTTGGAGTTGGACTAGACATGTCTGTGCTTATCATTTAACTCAAATAAAGCATTTTTTTTTTCCATTTCACAGAGGCATGCAGTAAATAATCAACCAAAGACAATTAACTGCTTTGTATCATGTGCTGGAAGTTTACAGGGGAGCAATCATTACCCTCCTTGGCTCACACCAGAGATGTAATCTGATTCATTGGGTTTGTCGTGTGTTGTAGGTTTTGCGGGCATCTTTGGCTCTGAGCGCAGGTCTCAGGAATCTGCCTGGCTCAAAAATGCCTCTCCTCCCAGGAGACCCTTCATGTTTTGTACTTTAGCAACCAGGACAGTCTGTTGTTCTGAAATAAGGGTGTGTATGAGCCCATTTTGCAGGTACATAGTCTTTTTAACCTCTGCCTCCTCCAGTCTAACGTGAGTTGTAGTATCGTGTAAATAAATACAGTGAATCAAGTATTTATCTGCTTGCAAAATGACATTTGCTCACCTGTGAGAGATGTGCTGCAAGCACCACAGTGCACTCTGTACATCTGTTCATCTTTCCCATGTGCTCTGTGCAGCTTGAGGGCCCACACGGTGCCTTTCTATGAGAGTCTAGCACAAGGTAGGAATGCCAGGCACATCAGTCCAATCAACAGCGATGCAAATGACTCACCGGAGCTCAGTGTGGCGCGTAGGGTGCTTGCATGTCAGTCAGTCTAGTTAAGACTTCGGTCTGGGGCAGAAGGAAACAAGCCACGGTTATTGAGCACGGGAGTGACAGGCTTCCATATGCATATTAACCAGGGAATCCTAGTGGCAGTGGAGAAGTTACGGTCAGAAAACCTGGACAAGGTCAAAGTGAGCCGCGGAGGGGAGAGAGGAGCTCTACGTTGTTTGTGTCCCCTTTTTTCGGAGAAACTGGGTTTCTCCAAAAAAAGTAAATTTGCAATTTGCATTTAGATAAATGTGGCATTGTGATGCCCTCAATATTATAAAATTGTATGAAGCCCGGTATATTAAGGGGATATAGAAAGTTAACAAATACCTTGTAATGAGTAAGGATAATATTTTTAAATCAATATTTTTGTACATTATTTGATAATAAAACCAACTAGGCGAGGATATTTCTTTGAGACATCTTCTTCTATTTCCTGATCCTGCAGGCATTTATCTAGTCCTTTCTCTATATTCTAAGGTGCCAGAAGAATTTAAAAGATTAATAAGATACAGGCTTATGATATCTGTATTCCAGACACTGGACTCCAAACATAAAACAAACAGTACATTATTCTCCCTTATGCAATAGAAATGTTTATGCAAGGTTGTGTGTGAATGTGTGCTGAGTAACTTGAGTTAAATGGAATGTGCTAACAGAAGTGGCTATTTAAAGAAGCTCTGTAATGAAACTTTAGTATAACAGAGAACTTTAAAAAACTAAAATCCAAATAAGCACACTCATTTCTATGGCTTTTGCCAAGCAGAGTATCCTGCGTCTTCTGTGTTGATTTAATTCCAGTTGGCCAACCACCTGCCCGGTTAGTGGGGTATACCATTAACCAGTGACACTGGAGCCCTACAAAGGATATAAGACATAATCTACTGCTGTACCATCTTGGCCATTAAGTAGATTTGAATTCACTTCAGCTTGGGTGCATGCAATTTGCATATTTTGTAGCAGAAAAACATCTGCAAGAGGATTGCCTGCAGAAGCTCATTAAAAATCAGCGCAATTCCTGACACTGGCTCTAGCAGCAGGTGTCAACTTGCAGAACCCTTGTAAGTGGGTTGTGTTTCCAGTATCTGTGAAGCTTCCTCACTGTCTTCCTGCCACCATGGAAATATTACCCTGGAAAGTGTAGTAGGACAAGTCTCACTCACATAAACCCCAGGGGACCTGTTCACAAGCCCAAGTACCTGTACACTGAAAGGAAAATAGAAATTCCAGTAGGGTTTATTTTTGTGCCAGTGCATTTACTGAAATTAATTTATGCTAAGAAAATGGCTTCTTAAACAACTTGACTTCTTGCAAAATATTCCAACAACATTTAGGAACACTCTGATAAAGCTGGCATTTCTATTGCTAACTTGTTAGTGTTGCTTCTGTTTCTCTAAGACACTGGCTGTTCTTAATTTCAGCACATTGGCTTTGTTGCGTTGTAGTGCTCAGTGAGCTGCAGCCTTTGGGGAGAACAGCACTTGGAGGGAGACCCACAGTGTAATAGCTGAGCCCACTGGCACGTGTCCCAGAGTAAGCAGGGCTGTAAGCTTTTAGTGTAGTTAAAAGATGCCGGTCTGTCATTTGCATCACTGTAATTGGCCAAGTGGTTTCAGAGTGAGCTTTACATTATGCTTCCACTGAGAGCAGCTGGTAGAAGGCTGCACATTGCGTGTGAGCTGGGGACCTATCATCTGGTGTGTTTAATGCAATCCTGCTTCATCTTGGGAGCAATTTCTTATTAATGGTAATAATAATGTACAATCTGGGTGAATGATAATGCTTGTGGTATTAGAATGTGCAGACTGGGTAGGGGGCTGTGGTATAAAAGTGGTAGTGGTTGGAAAAGGCAAATATTTTATCCTTAATATTTGAGGATAGTGATAGTGAGAAGGCCGATATTTTGTAGGATGGGGCAAGCAACAGATGTGATTAGCTTAAGAGTCTTAAATGTGAATAAAATTATATTTTTAGTACCAGTAACACACTGTCCAGTCTCTAGCTTCCTTTGTAAAAAATATATACTCATGCTTGGAAGGTTTTTTTTTTTTTTCAAAGTCAGCCTTTTCCTCCAGGGATGTGTTTCAGCCTGTCGTCTTCCCTCAGTGACTGTGCTAATTTGATCATTCTTTCTACTACTGCAGCCCCACCCATTTTTCTTGAATCTTGAATCATAATTTATGCAAATCTGTCTGTTTGTAACTTGGAATTACTCTTCTGTGAGACTGAATTGATCAAAGATTGTAAGGTTTGCGGACAAAATAGAACACCCCTTGAAATTGCACTCATTGATTTTGTTCTCTGGTGTTTGAGTTGACTGGCCTGGGGTTGGAGAAGGGAGGTGTTCCATGCACTGTTAAGGAAAGCACTTTGAGAACCAGCCAGGCCCCATTTGACTAAGTTTCAGGATGGCAATGCTTTGGCAGTTCCCTGGCCTCTCCCATTTCCTAAGCCCTCCCTGCTCTGTAAGACACCTTTGCAGCTGATCATTCTCCATTTTCAGTGGAATGCTCTTTCATTTTTCCTTGGCAAGAGGGCATCAGTGCCTCTTAAAATGGTGGTTTGAGTTTGGTGAGGATTTTAGGGGATACAGAAGTGAAAAGTCTTGCAGGGAGTCAGTGTGGCATGGGAGAAGTCCCACTGGGAGAAGGTCCTGGGACAGGTAGTAGATTGGATAGGTGTGGTGGATGTGTGATTCTTTGCAGTTTTAAAATACAACTGTTTATACTGGTGATGCAGTTTGTTTTAGGCAAGATGAAAAAGACATAATTAACACTGATGGCCTAATGTCCCAGTGCCAAATATGTTAATTACTTTCTCAAGATACATGTAAATCTTTATTGTAATAGAATTTACTTGTGGAGCACTATTTCATGTTAAGCAAATTCACTAAGAGCAGTCATCTTTTTACTACTGAAATTCTTCCTGTTCCCTTTTCTCAGAAAATCCTTCAGTAGTCCACCACCTCTAGATTATACAGTGGCCCCACACAGTCTCTTCAGCCTTGTCTTCAGCCGTTATATCTGTTCTAGAACATTTTCTAACCATTCCCACGTACTCTCATTTGTGACTGTGGCATTTTACCTTTTTGGATTCCTAGTACTCTCCTTTGTCCATGTGCTTAATGGCACCCCAATCTAGCTGGCATACTGGGACTGAGCTTAAGTGTTTCATTCTTCCCTGACTCAGTCGTAATTAGGAGTACTACTCTACACTCCTGTAATATCCATATACCTCTGTGTTCCACCCAGCTATTGTCATGGAAGGGAATCACCCCCAAACAGAGTCTTGCAGCAATGTTGCAGTATAGAGTATTTGTGAACTTGTGTGTTGAATTTATATGTTGAAATCCCAGCCTTCATAAATAGAATTAATGCCCTTTTAAAACAGGCCCCAGACAGCTGGCTAGTCCCTTCCATCACTTGAGGTCACAGCAAAAAGACGGCTGTCTGTGAATCAGAAAGCAGATTCTCACTAGACCTGCTGGTGCCTTGATCTTAGATTTCTGGCCTCCAGAACTGTGAGAAATAAATGTTTGTTGTTTAAACCAAAGTCTGTGGTGTGTTTGTTATGGTTTGTTATGAACTAAGGTAAACAATAATAAATTATTTTGTTCTTGAATGTGAGAGTTGACTGGGCTCAGCTGGGAGTTTTGATTTAGGGTCTCTCCACTTGCTGTCAGAGAGTGGCTGGGACTGAGTTCATCTCAAAGATGTCTTTGTTCACTGGTGTGAAGCTGGGTCCTGCAGGAGTCTAACGGCTGGAGGAGCTGGGGAGCCTGGCGAACTCTCTTTTGGTGTGTTTTCCCCACATAACCTCTCCCCAAGGAGGCGTCAGGTAGCTGGACTTCTCATGTGGTGGTGAAGGCTCCACACATGAAGCCTTGCAGGAGAAACAGGCAGCGCCTGCCGAGCCCCAGAAGTTCCCTAGTTACTTTTGCTGTATTGTATTTGTTGAGGTTGTCAACAAAGACCTATTCAGGCTTGGGGGTGAGGAGTAGAGAGTGAGAGTGGTCCATAGACTTACTTTCATGATGGAAAAAGTATGAGAGAATGTGGGAAACGTGGTGGATTTTAAAGGACATTTTTAAAATTGTGACAACATACAGATAACATAAATCCACCTTGGCTCTTGTCTACAATTCTAGTGGCATTAAGCACATTCCCATTGTTGTGCAGTCATCGCCAGCATCCATGGCCAGAACTCTTTTCATCTTAGAGAACTTACACTCTGTGACCATTAAACAATAATTCCTAATTCTTTTTTACCCAAGTCCCTGGAAATCAACATTCTATGAATGGTAAATATTCATTCTCTATGAATTTGCCTACTCTAGGTACCTCATATAAGTGGGGTCATGCCATATTTGTCTTTGATTAGCTTATTTCAATTAGCATAATGTCTTCAGAGTTCATCAGTGTTTTAGCTTGTGTTAGAGTTTCCTTCCATTTTTAAGGCCGAATATAGCCATTCCTCGTTTAACAGCCAGGTCCAGTTCCTGGGACTAGGTCATTAAACGAATAAGTTGCTAAATGAGGAATTGTATATAGTATGTACATTACAGTACAGTAAGTCTGACTTGGGAACATTGGAGTCACAAACTTTCACAGATACAAGTGGACTTTGCATTACAAACATTTGTAGCTGCAAACAAGTTATGGAAGTAGCTCACACATCTGCTGGACATTGTCACAGCTGTGCTGCTGTGTGCTTACTGCACAGCATGGTAGTGTACAGTAATACAGTACAGTCGGGGACTTACTGTATTTTTGAGTATGCTTGGTTTTTTTATGCTTTACATTGTGTATTTGTGTTAAAGGTATATAAGACGTCGGACTTAGGAACAAATCTGCTATGAACGTTCTCTTGGAAAGGAACTCATGAGTAAATAGGGGACTTACCTATTCAGAACAAAGAATGGCCAAAGGAAACTCCAACTTAATGACTTTACTTTTATTTGGATAACTCTTACATGTATCAGAACATAAAACTATGTACAGTAAGTTCCCAGCTTACAAACATTCGAGTTGTTAGCTTCCACAAGTCCACTGTATAAGATTCACAGGTGTACTGTATAAGACTCACTTTGTTGGATTACAAATGAATCGGATTTACAAACTTCCATTATCCTGGAACAGAAATTGTTTGTAAGTCAGGGACTTACTGTACTGTACTGTATGGTACAATCAGCAAGAATTATAGAACTGTAAAAACAAGGTATACTGTATGGAAAATAGCATTGAGGATCTATAACAAGATGTACAGAACTGTACCGAAAAAGAGCGGTTGTAAGTCCAAGTGGCAGGTTGTTAGTCTGAACAGTCATTAAACAGGTAGGCTGCTAAATGAGGAATTATCTGTGATGTGCCATTAGTATGTATGTACCATTTTGTTCATGTGAACATTTGTGCTGCTTCTTCCTTTTGGCTATTGTGAATATTGCTACTATGACATGGGTACAGTAGGAAATATATTTTACATTGTCACATTGTTACAGTTAATTCTGGCTTTTCAAGGTTTATTTCCTCACCGGACTAGAAATACTTGAGGACAAGAACAGTGATTTTCCATATGGAAATCTCAGGGACCCAGCATAGAAACAGAAAGTATTTGTTGAACGAATAATGGACAGATGATGGATTAGTGACAACTATATCTACAAGATGGAAGATTTCATTTCTGAAGTATAACAAGGAGCTGGCCTGGCATGTTGTAGATGAGGTCATCCAGTGACATGCATCCTAAAGTTAGTCACAATTAAGTTCCACTATTGTTTTAAAGTACTTGATAGATAGCACTTGGCACAGTTCATTTTATAAATATGGCTTGAGTTAAATTGCAATTGGGAAACAGGCTATGAACTTGTAAGGTGATACTTTAGTAGGTTTCCATCATTTTATATCTTCTACTGTGCTTAACATATGGATCTTATATGCAATAATGTTCTATGTAATTTAAGGGGTTGTTAAGCGAAACCACTTCCTTTGCGTATTGATTAGCTTCCTTTTAATTAAATGTTAGCCTGGGAGTCTTGATAATGTCATATTATGTGGGAAATGTATAATATTAGACCTGATTTTCATTAGATAGTTTTTAGTCCTTCTTGTGTACAGAGAAATGAGCGATGATAATAGTTCCTTCTAAAGCACAGCCCTGAGGTTACATCGCATTGTTAGTGACTGTGGATGCATAGATAGCAGTAACAAAATTTGAGCTGAGGCTATACTGCCCTTTTACTTTTAAAATTAAGGACCTTATAGGAAAGAGGACATAAGTTAAAATGTCAAATTAGTAGCGTGTTTACTTTTCTTTGTCTTCTTACATCTGTGAATTTATGCAAAATTAAAAACAAAAAAATGAAAGTAACCAGGATATTCTGACTTCCTGTTTATTAAGAATAAGATAAACACCAGGCAGTGTTTTTCTGTATTTCTTGATGAGTTCTTTTCAAATTAGTGTTTGAGGAAGAGTTGGATGTTTTCAGGTACCTTCTACATCTCTTATTTGGATAGCATGGTGAAATGGAAAGGGCTTTGGATCCGACAGGGATAAGTTTGCAGGTAAAGAGAAAAAACAGTACTTTTCTCATAGGCCAATTTGAAAGATTCAGTTCAGCCCTGCCAACTAGTTTAAGAGTGTATGAGAATGTGCAAAATTTCACAGAATAATTTTGGGCATATGTATCTGTGTGATTGTGTGTGTGTTGGTATTTGTGATTGTGGGATGGATGCAAGTTAAGTCATCAATTTCTCCCCTGGGAGCTAAGATGGTATGAAAGGATGGTTCTTTCTCTAACTTTCTTGCTTAGTATCATAGAGTTTTAGATGGCTAAAGCTTCTTATTTGGCAGGGAAAAAATTGAGACCCAGAGAAGGTAAGTGAATTATGTAAGTCCCTGAGCTCATTACAGGTGGTGAGGGACCTCGTCCAGTGATCTTTTTTATCACTATGTCATTGCCTTCCTACCATTTTCCCAGTTTTTCCCTCATCCTCCCTGCCAACCCTGATCTGCCTAGCCCAGACACCCCCCACCTCCCCCCACCATGGCCAATATCCACAAGGATGCTGTGTCCAAGCTCCTTTTCCACTGGAACCTGCCAGTGCTGTTCCTGGCCGGACAGGGCTCTTGCTTGTTGATTCCTTATAGCAGCATGTTTTGAAGGGCTAGCTGTAATTTCCTCTTTCTAGGCTTTCTTTTTCATTTGTAGGCTTGTGATATCCTTGAGTCATCTACATTATTTTTTTCTCAATTTTTGTGACCTGTATTCCCATTTATGGTTGTCTCTGCTATAATCCTAATGTGCATATTCTTGAAAACTTCAGGTTCTGCAAAATCACGCATCTGCAATGACCAGAGCTGTGAATAACCAGTCTAAATCTATGCTACTTTGCAACCAGAGCACTATGAAAACAACAAAACTGTAGTAAAAACAGCACAATTCAGAGGACATTAAGTTCCTCCTTATCTATAGACATACTTTGGTAAATATGACTTTAACTTATTAAAAAATGTGGGGCTGCTTGATAGAGGGGATGTAAGAAGGATATAACACCGATGAGGATTAGAAGCAAAATACACAAAGATCTGTGGGTCTCAAACAGGGGGAAAGGTGCAGAGGGCCTGTCAACAATACTCTGTGCTGCTGGGCTGGGTAGGGGCCATGCGGGGGAGCTGGCAACCCCAGTGGCTCGGAATGCTCCGTTCAGCTTTGCCGTGTGCTTTGCATTCAGCTGCTGTTGCTTCGAGGTGCCAGTGATATGTGGAGGTGAATCGTGGATGAAGCAGGGTGACTCCTGACTCTGCCACCGTCAGGCCCTGTTACGAGTCTAATCTGCACTGTGGAAGCAGTCCTGGCGCGGAACAGATGGCTTCTCGCCCTGCTGCTGCTGTGAAAGACCACCACTAACTGTTGGGTTATCCATTTTGTAAGCTTTGAAATTTATCTTGTATATGGTATTCTTCCTGAATTTGACAGTGGACTGCTAAATCTCTCTGAACTTCAGAAAATAAATAAAGATATCTCAGAGGGACTTTCCCAAGAATGCTAATGCCAGGTTCCTGGGAAGTTGTGGGAAACATGAAAAAGCCCAACTGCAGAGTTGCAGAAATTCCCAGGGGTGAGATCAGCGATCAGAACAGCAACCCCACGAACTCAAGATAGAGTCCTTTATGAGGAGGGAGTATCTTTCTCCCTCCAGTTAATAATGTCACTGCCAGGCATGGTGGTGCAAGCCGGTAATGTCAGCCTTCTGGGAGGCTGGGCCAGGAGGATTGTGAGTTGCCCAAGCTGGGCAGTTTGGCAACTAGCAAGACTGTCTCAAAAAAATTTTTTTTCTTTAAAAGGATTAGGGATGTAGCTCAATGCGGAGGCCTGGAGTTCAGTCCCCAGAATTGCAAACAAAACAGCAGAAAACAAAACAAAACAAACAAAAAATCCCCACCATACACCTCCAAATAATACAAGTTAAAATTGTCGATCTTCTCAGGATTTGCAGCCCATTTCTGACCTCTTTTTCTTGCCAGTTATTTTTATTTTAACTTTTCTTTACTAGTCTATGAAAATACATTTTTGGTTATCTGTATACCAAGCAAAAATAAAATGAGCATGAATAATGCCTCCAGCTGCATGAAAGGCTTGGGAATGATGGAGAACAACTGGTGGAAGTTGTCCACAGGCCGCAGACTGCAGGCTTTGTAACTGAGCTCTGCTTCTGTCCTCACGAGCCTCCCCAGCATCCTGGGGCCAGTGGACCCCTGGACTTCATGGAGGGCTCTGTGCTGCTGCTGCTGGGTAGGTGGGGAATGGTCTGCACATCTGTGAATCCAGGGGAATGGGCAGGAGAGACTGAGAGATGGCAGCAGAAATACACATCAGGAACCAGTAATGCAGTTTGGGATTTGTGTCCCAGGCCACTTCCTGAGCCACTTAGTAGAGTAGCCCCGTTTGTGGCCATTGCTTCAAACAAGTCTACTCATGGTATCAGGGCTGGATGAGTAAGAGCTCTCACACGGTCCACCCTGCAGAGCAAGTTAGAAAACGGAGGGGTCTCTTCCAGCCTGATGAAGCTGAGGGCCCCCAGGGGCTTATAATGGAGCAGGACTTTCAGGAATGTTCAGGATTGGAGGAAGCGCAGGGCATGAAGGCAAGGGGGCCTCAGGAGGAATTCCAGACAGTGGAAAGATACAGAGAGATTCTTTAGAGCTTGTGAGGATAGTAATTACTGTGTTGATGCACCTCATTCCTGGGACCACAAGGCAGCTGATGGCTTCCTTTTTTTGCCATGTTCTTGCCACTCACTCTATGAGTGCTCATTGAAAATTGATGACTGTGGCCCTGTGAAAGTCTCAGAGCTTATCCAGGATTTGGGTCCCTGGGGCATAGTCAGTAGGTAGAACAGCAGATGAATGAGGCACAGTATGGTTCTCTTCCTTCCTGTGAATGACAGTTGATTATTAAGTTATAAAAATGGGAACTCTCTTTGTGGCCCTACCTTTCAGCATCGTTGAAGGCCATGACTATTTATTATTATTGTTTCCTGAGCAAATTGGTCCCGGAATGATGTTGATTAATTAGATTTAGCAAGTGTGGACTGACTTAAGGCTTTTGTAGGGCAGGTCAACTGAGTTTGAAGTTGTGCCTTTCTTACATTAGCATGTGCTGATGCATAAGAAACCAAGGCACATTCACTTCATCTCTGGAGTCCACAGTGTGATAAGAATGCTTCCAAGCAGTCAGTCTCAGCGTTTTGCCAAACTTTTGTGTACATTAAGAAATTGTGACTGCGAGAGGACTGCATTGTTTGTTCTGTGGAAATTCAACTCAGTATTGAGGTTTTGAATATATAGGGAGAGGTACATTTTGACTTTCCTTCCTTTGTAAAATGTAGTTAAGCTGAGACCCAGAACAATGGTGAGAAAACACCAATTAATATGTGAAAAGTGGTAAAATACGGGAAGTGGGGTCATATATGGAAGACATTTATAATCTCTTCACTGTAGAGTCAGGCTTGGGGGAGATGTGGTTGTATCTTCTTCAGTACCATCCAGCTACCCACTAGATCTGGTGTCAGGGAGAAATACACTCCCCATATCTGTGATCTGCTTGTCTGAAGGCTACACAGAGACCTCAGGACTGGGCTCTGGCCCCTCTTCTTCTCTCTGCACTCTATTTTAGATCTGCAGGAAAGATTTGAGGCTTTTTGCAAGCTTTCAACTCTGAGGTATTTTGGAGAACTGTAATTTTGTTTGTTCTCTGCTGTATGCATGTGGTTTCTTAAAACACGAGTGTGATTATTTTCTGCGTCCTTTCCATAGCAAACATTTCTCCTTCAACTACAGGCTCCAAAAGTAGGTTTTTGAGAGTGCTTGGCATGCAGTCTTGTTCTCCTTGAGAGTGACTGTCTCTTTACAATGCAGGAGCTGGTCACAAGTTTTTAGGCATGTTAGTGGCTTCCAGCCTGGTCTTGGGGTTTGGCTCCCACATATCAGCAGCCAAGCATATTTTTGCATATTTTCCAGAAATCCATGAAGTACTGTTGAATTATTACGAAACTTAATTTGATGATAATTAGGTGGGTCTACCTAATAGCACTTTGGATAGTTTTTAACCATAAATTAAGAGTTTGGGGAAGGCTGTTAGTAGTACATAGCATGGAGTCTGAAGCAGATTACTTGAGTTTGAATTCCAGTTTTCCACTTTCCTCCCCATAATTTTATTGTTTCTTTTTACTGTGAAATTTTTCATCCATTTGAATTTGTTTTGGCATAAGAAGTCGATTTCGGATGTAGCTGTTCATTCTTTTAAAAATTGTTTCTAATGATTTTTTTACTGTGGCAAAATATATGTAACATACGGTTCACCATTTTAGCCATTTTTATTTAGGTACACAATTTAGTGGTATTAAGTACATTCACAACTGTTCACCCTCTTAGCTGTGTTTTAGAGGTCAAATTATTTTGCCTTTCTGTATGTCTGTTTCCATTCCTCACGTGGGATATAACACTCCCATTTTTGGGTTTTTGTATTGTTTTGTTTTGTCTTGAGATTTAAAAGTTAGTTTCATAGAAAACACTTGTACATAGGACACAGAAAGTACCTAATTATGGTAGTAAGTTTTTTAGTATCAGCAGGCCCCCCATTTGCTAGCTTGGTGCCATATTCATGCTCCGTACAGATGCACATGTGGTTGTAATTATTGTCAACTGACTCATAGAAAAGGCCTCGAGTATTCTCATTGCAAACACTGGATACGTTTTCATCATTTTTGTGCCTACTTTAGCATAAGATTAATACACAACTTGAACTTCAGGGAGAAAACAAAATTTTTTTTAACAGATTTGTATTTCACATTGTTTGCAAAGCAATTGATGAAAAGATAAAATCTGTTTAATCTTCAAGTTAAAAGCATAATACGTGAAGTTTAAAGTAAGTAGACTTCTGAATTTATTCCAGAAATAGTGCCTCTTTTCTTTTCAGAGTTTTTGAGAAAACCTCTTGTTTTAAAAAAAAAATATGAGCAACAATTATTTGTTATTCATGAATTCTAGATGAGTAAATTATGTGATCAAAATGTGAGGGGAAAATGCCTCAAGAGAATGAGCGTTTTGTTGACATTTAAATCTTTTAGAAATGATACTTTTGAAAATAATGCCATAGTTAAATACATCCTCAGATTATTTCACTAAACTTTCTGTTACAGTTTGTAGTAAATAATATGGAATTGTTTCTATTTTATAACCAGGGAGCTTACTATTTTTTAGTTGAGTGAGAAGCTTCCATGTGTATCTGTACAAAAGGGTCTAGAAATCATCTGAAGTAAATAAACTATTTCTAGCCTTAAAATTCATGTTCCCACAATGGAATATACTATATTCAGTCACATCACAAAAATGCCTTTTTTTATCAACACTGCCCTAGCTAAATGTGAACTTTGAAAACTGGAAAATCAGGCACTTTGTAGACAGTTCATTCTTTGTTCGTATTTTGGGGGTAAGAAAAAAATTGTCCAATGAGATATTTCTGGAAGGAGCCTAATTTCTCAGTTGCCAGGGTTTAGCCTGTGGTATTTTTGTTGTTTTGGAAATTGATAGTGACCCTAAGTGTAACTGAATGAATCTTGATTTATAAAGCATGGTCATACTTGGTTCCTAGCAAGTAAGTGGTAATGTAACAATTAAATTTTGACATTGAATCACACACGCTTGGTCTGGGTGTGTGTACCACACCATCTTTATTACTGAACTGAGTAATGAACATGGGTCAAAGAGCTGCCGTAGAAATAACACTGGAATTGGTTTCCAGAGGTGTGAAGTTAGGACTTGGCAAGCCTGGTTGCTTGGAGAAGTTGTGTTGGGAGAGAGTGTGGTATTGGCCTCCTGCTGGCCTCTGCTGAGATGTTCTTTCGTAGCTCATTTTCTTCTCATTTTTCATGTTTTCTAGAGTGATGTCACACATGGCCACTCCTTATTTGTATGGCCATGACTCACAAGCCTACATTTAACCAAGACATTTCTCATGGGCTCCAGACCCATAATCTACTGGTCAGCATAGTTGACTGACCCATAGATAACTTAAATCAGTGTGTCAGAAACCAGCCTCATTGCTCCTTGCCTGTACCACCATCTCTCCCAGTCCTGTTTCTTTTCCTGCATTCTTTTGAGCAGGTAGCACACTTCAAGACATTCACCCATGCCAGAAACTCCCAGATGCCCTCAGCTCTTTCTTTCTCTGCACTGTCCATACTTACTTGATCACTAAGCTCTGCCAGTTCTACCTAACACATGTCTCCCAGATCGTTTCTCCTTTCCATACCAGCCACCTTTGCCTTACTTCAGGCCCCCTCCTTTAAGTGCAAGCCCCATGGCTCCCTGCTAGGCATCACTGTCAGAGACTGTCAGCCGTATGCCAGTATTGGTTCCTCAGAAAGCTTCTCTCCCTCCTCTCCTCATCCTGGCTGAGCCTCTTAGCCCAGAATGAACTGCTTTGCAAGCCCTGGCAGGTTCCCAGGCCCTTGTCCAGAGGCCTCTTGGTCTGTGCCTCTTGGAAGCCTCTCTCACCTCTGTGGGTCCATACTGCACAATGCCAAGAAGTGTGGGGGTCTGATCACTGTGCATCTTTTGTTTACTTCTCTGCCTCCCCTGTCAGACTGTGAGTTACTTGGGATTATAGATTGAGTCTCAATCATGTATGTATATATGCCATGTAGCATGATGTGTCTGCCTTGTAAAAGATATCCAAAAATTTAGCACACATGAGTGCATGAATGTGTAGGTGGTTTTTCCTAGGGTGGGAAAGCTTAGGAAGCCACCATGGAGCTGCTGTGAGCCTCTTTCCAGAACTCATGACTTTTGCTGAGCTGCCTTAAGGTGGGGACTTTTTGGGGGGTGGGAGGAAGGTGCTGAGCCTTGAACTCAGGGTCTTGTGCTTGCCAACAAGCACTTTACTATTGAGCTAAATACCCAACCTCAAGGTGGGGACTTTTGTTGGCCCTTCCCGGGTTAGATATGTGCCTGAGACCAGAGCTACAAATAGAAGATTGAAAATATATATATATATTGAATCTATGAATCTTGAATCTATCAATTGAATCTGTAATTTTTTTTTTTTTTTTTTTTGACACTGGGGCTAGAACCCAGGGCCTTATGCCTGCTAGGCAAGCATCTACTACTAACCCACACCCACAGCACTAGACTGATACTGGTCGAATGATCACAGTGAGTTTACATGTTTCTGGTCAAGCATCAGTATGCACAGTGGGCATTCCAGTGGCCTTACTTCCAATTTGTGGGCCAGCTCACTCAAGTGGGCCTTTGGTGCTGCCGGGTCCTCAAGCTGCATTTCTTTATTGGAACCACTTCCCCACTGTCTGTTGACCGCTTCACACTTTCTCCTCTTCTCCATCCCTCACTCACAGCTTACTCAGCTTGCAGGCATCAGACAGACCCCCTGTGTACCCAGGACCGCGTCCACTCAGTTATCTGTACTTGTTCTTCTGTCTGTCTGCTGGTCTCCCTTCAGCAGATGAAGGTTAGATGTTCCGGGAAAGGCCATGCTTACATTTGAGCTTGAGGTCACATGCCCTCCCGCCTTCCTCAGAATGAACCCATCAGTTGTCACCTTTCTCTTCTGTCTCATCAGTCTTCCCCTCCCACCATGTTATTTCAATCTCTTTCTTCCTCATGCCATATCTTCCTCCAGTTTGCATTCCATTTCTCTGCTCCTCTTCACCCCATTTGCCTGAATTCACTGTAACTTCTTGTTCTCCTTCCATTCTCTTTTTGAAGTTTTAAAAATTGTGACAAAATGCATATTATATAAAGCTTGCAGCCTAAAATTTACCATTTCAACCATTTGTAGACTTAAAAAAATTTTTATTAGTACACACTTGCAATATATAATGATTACATTCATCATGGGGAATTGGTACATGTACATAATACATCTTAATTCTTTTTACTTCCCTTACCCTCCCTTGCCCCTCCCTCTATCTCTTGGTCCCCTCCCATTTGTAAAAGAAATTCAGCCATTTTTAACTGTACAGTTAAGTGATGTTAAGGACATTCACATTATTGTACAGCCAATCTCCAGACCTTTTTCATCTTTCAGAACTGAAACTGTACCCATTAAACGCCAACCCTCTTTCCCACCTTCTCGAAGCTCCTGGCACCCACCGTTCTACCTTCCATCCCTATGACTTTGCCAGCTCAAGGTACTCTCCTCATTCTCTCTTAAATCTGCTTCTCTCAGGTTTTACTCTTGTTTACTCTCCACGGCTCCTCCTGAGGCCAGCTGTGACCTCTGCTTGGCTAGATGCAGCAGTCATCTCTCAGCCTCTGGCTTATTGGCGCAGCACGGCACTAGGCAGAGTGGGTCCTTTGCTTCTTCCTTGTAACACATGCTAGTGCTTTCCCCATCTCACAGAGCACTCTCTCTTTGTCCCCTTTGTCATCCCTCATCAGTGTGTGGGACTGTCTCGCGGCTCAGTGTGTTTTCCTCTTCTCCAGCCTTCACTCAGTCCCTTGGTGAGCTTTATAGTTGACATCATTATGTGCCATGCGTACCCTGGTAACTCCCGGCCAGCATTTGTCTCCTGAGCTGTCACCCTGCACACACCCTTGCCTGCATCACCACCCGTGTGAGCAATGGGTATCCTACTAGTAATGGCTCCAAAAGATTCCTGGCCTTCCCTGTGTACACCCTCTCCACCTTCCCCACCTGAGGATGGCACGTCCATTCCTCCAACTTCTGAGGCCAAGATTTGAAGTCGCAGTTGGCTGTTCTTTTACTCCCAAGCCCGCATCCTGTGAGCACAGTCAGGTAGCTCTACTTTCGAAAGATAGAAGCTGAGTCTGGGCACTTATCATGTCCACCGTGGCACTCAGACCTCACTGCCATCTTCTCCTGCGGGGAGGAGGGCAGCACCTTCCACCCTAGTCTCCGGCCCTGCTCTGGCTCTTTCAGTCTCTGCTGAACACAAGTCCAGTCGGAACCTTGGTGGCCAGTAAAGGAAAGATTTTTACAGTGGCTGAAGCCCTGCATGGTTGGCTACCCCTGGGCCTCAGCAGCTTCATTTTCTATATTCTTGCCCTTGTTCCCTGGGCCAGAGCCACACCATCCTTCCTGGTGTCCCTTTGGTATGCTGCCCTGCTCTTACCCTCTTCAGTTTGGTAAAGATTCATCCCCCTGCGTGTTTCTGGGACTTTCCCTCTTACTTACTTCAGCTCTTCACTCAAATGCCTCCTGAGTCACTATGTTGAAAATTGCACTCTGTCCTCTATACTCCCTGGTTTCTTCTTCATTTCTCTCTTTAGCACTTACACCATGTAACAGGCTATCTGGTACCTACTAATTTAATTTACATGCCCTCTCCCAGGTAGTTCTGAAGGACAGGGTGTTTTCCCGGTGTTGGCAACTCTTGCCCACTGCCTAGAACTGTTTCTGGCACACAGTAGTTGCACAGTAAATATTTGTTGAGTGACCATAGAGAAGAAGCCTTTACAAAACAGAATAGCACAAGCGATTGCCCATTTTCTCCTTTTCAAACTGTAGGCCTCATTTGAAGTGTCCAGTTCTTATTTCATCCAAATCATAACAAAACTGAATTTAAAATTCCCCATTGTTTATTTTGCAAAATGGAAATACAAATTATTTCCTATATTTTAGGCTGTGCTGAACATGTTTTTGTATGTACAAACACATATATGTAAAATACGGATGGTAAAAATCATGCTTTCATTGTGTACAAGTCAATTGCTATATGTGTTTCAAATTTTTATATTAGAATTAGTTTTCTTATGGAATATTAAATTTAAATACAATACAGTAGCTTTAGATTTCCTGAATCATCTACTTAAAAGTATCACTGGTAATTATTTGCAGATACTTTTGGTAAAGTTTGTGGTAATGGGTTTTTCTTTGATTTCTTAAGGAGCATATTGAAGCTGACACACAGCCAGTGAGTTGCTTTTGAACTTTCATCTCATTTGAGATTAATATTATTGGTGTAATTAATGCCATATGGTATAAATTTTCAGTTCTGGATGATTTCTACTTCAAAATGATGTTGTTACCTTAACTCTACTGTACATTTAACATGACCCATTACTCAAAGTTGGAAATCTGAGTAACAGGCTATCTGGATATTGGATCTGTAATTTACTTCAGATAAAAGAGAAGATTTGTTTCTTTCTCTTGGAACTCTTTTATCATGTATGAACATGTGTACATCTTAAAATAAAATTAAAGAGTCTCTTAGGGGGTCAATAGTTTTATTTTCGGTGATGCCTAAGATTATTTACAGTATATTTTTAAAAAAAGAATATTGGATTTGCCCTAAAAGACATTTCCTTTTAAATAGGAAAGAACAAATCAATAGTATATATGAGTGTGCTATGTAAACTATAAAGGCTTCATATTTCATCTTTGAAGGGGTAGTAGTAACTTCCTTAATGCTTTTACTTCGATATTTATTTATTTATTTATTTATTTATTTATTTTCTCTTTTGTGATTAGGTCTCACTTGCTTGGTCTAGCCTTGAATTCCTGCTCTTAAAGATCCTCCTGTCTCAGCCTACTGAGTAGCTAAAACTATAGGCACATACCACTGTGCCTGGTTTATTTGCTATTTTTAAAGTATTTGCTATTTTTAAGTATATCATAAAAGCAAATCTAACTAATTGAGGGTTATGGTGAATTGAAGTTTGGTAGAATGTTTCATGGTGTATTCGATTGTAAATATCCTTAAAAAATCTTTTGGCTTGATTATTTTATTGTAAAGGGCTTTCTTATAAGCAAATTTACTTATTTTTTGTGGTTGAGAATGTCAGCACGGTGTGATCACCTACTCACAGCAGTGTGTTGCTTCATTCTTGATGGTAAGCCTGGAATGATAACAGCATCTAGCAAGACTGCAGTCAGAGGCACAGAGCTTGCCCCTCTGCCTTTCTCTCTGTATGAAAGTCCAGGCCAGTGAAGTGGTATTAAGTTGATGTATGTAGCAGGTCAGTGATCCTTAGTATCTTTGAAATCACTTTGCATTCTTCAAATAGCTCACTTTGCGGAATTTGTGAGATCCATAATCACTAGGAATTAGTCTTCCCTAATTGCTGCGTGACAGAGACTGTCTAAACTGCTGGTAAGATACTGTTACCAGCTGCTCAGCTGAGTCATACATCCAGGTATTTTGCACCCTTCTAATACTTCATCATGCAACATAGGGACGGGTCTTACTCTTGCACCCCCAAGAACCCCACGTCTCCTGCATCACCACCACACTGATTGCCAGAAAGTCCTGTCTGCAGCAGAGTCGTAAGCTGTGTTGTACCTGCTGGGAGCCCTTGGGCTCGTCTGCCTGCTTGAGAACCCTATTCATGCACAAATCTGTGCCCATCCTGTACCTACACTCTTTCTGCAGTTCTACCACTGAGCTGTGCATCTCCTGTCTGCCCTGTGACAGTGTAAGAGCAGGAGCCATGACCCAGGTATATTTCCTTTTCAACTGTTCTTTGTTGAGTTCCAGACACTGCTAACCTGCTTCCTGTGCATTGTCCCACTTCTCCACATTCATGAAGTGCAAATGCATCCAGCACTTGGCCATACTGTGATGAGGGAGGGAAGGGATGTGTTGATAATGGATGGAGCTAAAGAAAACTGTCAAGTGCTAATTTAGCACAAAGGGAGAGAAGCCTTCAGACTGGCTTACAGATTTTTCAGGCGATATACTGAAATATAATTAATATGTTTTTGCATGTAGAGTGAGCTTCATGTGTTTGCCAGCCAAATTTTAAACTCTTTGCCAGCTCGCACCTTATCATAAAAAGCTAACATATTGACAGAGCTCATTCCTAGAGTGCTTTGCTCTCCCAGGCACTGCTCCGAGTGCTTTATATGTATCATCTTAGTTAACCTTTTTAGTGACTCAATGCAGCTGAATATTAATACTCTAGTGGGATAATAAAAATTATTATCTTCATATTACAGGCAAAGAAGTGGAGACTTAGGGAAATTAAATCATTATTTCCGAGTGCACCCAGCTAGATGGTGGGGCCAGGATTGGTGCTGAAAGCTGTCTGGTCTGCGAAGCTGGTTTCTTAGCACATAGGTCATTGGCTTCATTCAGCAAGACTTATTAAGCTTTTCTTGAGTATCAGTGAACAATGCGAAGATCCCCGCATCCATGGGATTTACATTCAGGATAGGAAGAGAGAAAATGAACAACCATAAACACGAATAAATAAATATCTAGGTTCCGAGAAACTGAAGGACAGTAAGGGGTTCCAGACAGACCTGTTGAAATTTTGAGTAGGTCAGCAGGGAAGACCCCAGGGCTCACATGGAGGAATTGTTTATTAGATCTCTGTCGTTTGACATGATTTCCCTGTTGATCTTGTAGAAATATCGTCTGAGACCTGGACTCATAAAAAACTTTGAAGAATCTGCCTGCTATTTCTGTCCACTTAACCCTGGCAGTGCGAGTGACTTTGTGTGCAGAGTCAGGGATTAGTCACCCCAGGCCCCATCCATGGCCAGGAGCCAAGTTCCCTTCCTCCACTACCATTCCAAATGTGTGCCCCAAGGCAGGGTGCTGAATTCTGGGGCTGGTCCGGTGTCTGTGTGGAGAGAGGAACGGGAAGGGAAGCTAGGGGACGTGAGTGACGCTGTGGAGCAGAGGGAGGAAGTTCAGGACAGACAGACAGCGCTAGCAGAGATCTGTCTAGAGACCTCTGCAGACCTAGGTAAAGCGGGACAGAGATTGTCCACACTGTACAGATCCCAGCACAGACCAGCCCTCCTCAGGATGAAGAAGAAGCAGGCCCCGCGTGCAGGGGTGGGGAGATGAGGAGCGGTGAGACTGGGGTTTAAATTTCTCTGTGAAGGACACACATTTCACCCAGTTTTTGAGACATCAGTTTAGCACCGATGCAATACAGTAGTTCCCCCTTATCCAGGCCCTGCTGTGTTGAACCTGCTGTGTTTTCAATTACTTGTGGTCAACCGCGGTCCGAAGTACTGATATTTATCTTGACTTTTTGAAGAGATAGAGACCACATTCACAAAAGTCTTACTAGAGCCTATTATAGTTCTTCTACTTTATTATTGTTATTTATTGTTGTTATTCTTTTCCTTTTTATTATAAATTAAACTTTGTTGTAAGTATGTATGCGGAGGAAAAATATAGCATATTCAGGGTTTGGTAGAGTCTGTGGTTTCAGCCATTCGCTGGGGCTCTGGGGAAGTATTCCTCTCGGATAAGGGGGCCTTACTGTGTTCTGAGATTAAATGTCCATGATGACAAGTTTACGCTCTCACTTGGTCTTGCTGGGGCTGGACATGGCATTGACTTCAAGACTAGACCTTTTTGACCAGCCAGCAAGATGTTGCACATGAGGTTTCCAGCTGTCCTGGTCCGTTGGTGTGTGTGCATCATGACTGTTGGTGGCTGAAAACTCAGGATGTTTTTGCTGGCATGTGGGGACCTCGTTCAGTTCCTCATGAGCCACCACTTTCCTTTTTTACTCAAAAACAACACCGTGCCTCCCTCTGATCATGCTGACTGCACACTAGATTCCGCAGCCTATTTTTCTACCCTACCCTGCTTATTTTTATTCATTTGGTTACTTTATTTTAGGGATTTGCAAAGCTTATTTTGGCAGTGGTAACGCTTATTGTTATATTTCTGGCCGCGCAGCTTTCATGTGAATGGTTCAGTTAAGAAGCGGACGAGGGAGGACATGATTTGGGATTCCGGTTTGCTGCCTTGGAGGTTGCATGAATCTGTGGTGCAGCTCGCTGTCCATTGCAGAGCTAGATCCCGGGGTGAGTTTCCAGCAAGAAAGGACATTTCCCAGCTTGGTCTGGTGAAGGTTGAATGCACCAATGCCACATTCTCCTCCTCTGGAGAAAATATTAGAGACCTGGCCAGAGGTCACTTACTCTTAGTACAGGGCTATGGAATGTTTTTAATGCCTACTGACCACGTGCCTGAACTGCATCAGTTAATTTTTTTCTTTTTATTAGATATACCCACGTGAACGACTGATATTTCCTGTATTGCAGTCCTGTGAGGCTGGTTCAAGGCAGGATGTTAGTGGCATACTAATTTGGTTTGGTTCTTGGCTCTGCTACTTACTAGCTCCTGTCTTTAAACAAGTTGCCAAAACTCTCTGTTCCTTCATGCCTGCACACAACTGTAAATTAGAGCAGCACCCACCTTACCATGTTCTAGTGAGGATTAGTTCTCTATTATTGTGGCCAATGAGAAATACATGATACTCCATTCTAGGTTGGATTTTTGATGATCTGATTGAGAAGTAGCTGAAAAGCAAGCTAGAGTAAGAATAGAATCTAGCAGTGGTTAACTGGTTTGGTTAAGGTGTGCTTTCCCAAATTAGGATGCCTAATAAGGTACTAGCCTAGTATCCAGACCAGATCCCTCCTGAGCATTACCTTTGTCCCTAAGAGAGTGACACCTGTCTAGGCTTGGTGTAGGTGGGGAAAGCTGAGATAGTTTAGGTCATCTCTTCATCTGCAATTATTGTAGAACAGTGGGACTCAGCTGGACACCCCAAGAATCCCAGTGTCTGAGTCTCTCTCTGCATCTTGTGGCCACGAGTGCCAGGCTTCAGGATTCTAAAAGGTCTCTAGATGATCCCAGTGTGCCAACAAGGTTGGGAAACACTAGGCAGATACATCAGTTAGGAAGGCAGCTCGTGAGTTGATTAATTGATACCTCCACTTATTTGTAATAGAGCAATAACAAAAATAAACACAAATTCTTTTCACATGTTTCTCTCTGTTTTGTTCATCTTTGTGTTATGCAGATCCTACCAGGTCTTGTCACAGCCCTGAACCATTTGTTTCCTGGTTTGGGTTGTCATTCAAGATAAATATATGAACTGCCTGAACATCTGCTTGTTACCTGTGAGCTCTTGTGTGTTCTCTCTTTCCTGAGCTGGAGAAGCATCATTGATTGCATACACTGGGTGTGTCTGTAATCCTTAGTGGGACACCATCCTGCCTCTGCGTGGGCTCTTGTTTTCTGCCAAGGGTCTGGCTTTCAAAGGCCAAGTTAGGGATGATCACTTCTTTTTGTTTATCATGACTGATTGTCTCCTCATGTCATTAATTAAAATCAAGTCCCAAAGCCTTCCCTTTCTCCTTCCCTCCTTCTCTCTCCTCCCTCCTCCCATCTTTGTTTCCTTCTTCTCTTTTTCTTTAGTCAGACCTTGTTTTGTTTCTTGGTTTTCAGGTAATAGGAAACATTTTGAACATATTTCACTGTTTTTGCACCCCCATCCCCTGCCACACACGCACTAATTGTAATAGGATTTTCCATTCCAGATCATGAAAGTCAAAACATCTTAATTCAGATCGACTTCCTCTTCCTTTCTGGGCATTTTCCACATTGTAAGTTAGTGTATTCTCAAAGATATGAGATGATTCCCACATTAGCCTAAGTAAAGCTTTAGAAAACAAACATACCAGTTTTTTTGGACTCTCTTTCAATAACAAAGTTACTTGAAAATTAAATAATAGAGACAAGTCATCTATTTGGAAACCCACTGGTGAAAGAGTGTTTATGTAAGATTGGTATGGTTGGCAGTCCAAGCCAGGTTTTCTACTTAGCAACCTTTGTGTAGTCACTTCCAGAATTAAACTCATTGACTGACATGCTTTCAGTACTTTCATTTTTGTACGTGATGTTTATAACTTTCTTACCCTCTAGGCTTATAAACAAGACCATGTTGATTTTATTTTGGCTGAATGTGGACAAATAAAAATGCACCAAAGGTTTAATCGCTATTCTTGTCAATAACGTGTATAGCTCCAGGGCACAGCATGGTCTTGGTGGCATCATTCCATGGAGAAACGGAGGTCTTCTGTGGGAAACTCATTTAAGCTTTCCTTATCTCTGTGGCTTTGACCCAAGCTTTCTGAGTCTTGGTTTCCCCAGCTTTAGGTTAGTGGTAATTCTGCTCCATGAATAGTGAACTTTGCCACCTGTATTTCACCTCCCTTCCAGCCAGTGCCAAATAGTGACCTTTTAAAAAACACATTTAGGGGCAGCCTGCCTTATGATTCATTCTGAGCTTACCTTATCTTACTTTTCAAGGTTTAAACTCCCTGCAAGTAGGCATGTATGGTTTTTATTTTCTAGAAATTATGTATTTGGGAAATGTTGATGAACACATAAATAATTCAGCATATGGTTAATTAAACTGAACAAAGAAAGAAAGGAAGGGTTTAGTTTTCCTCTTTTTCAGTTTTGTTTTAATTTGAACGTTGCTGATCTGGGCAGCTGTTTTAGTATAGGCATTGGAAGAGTCTAGGCTGTGTTTAGACTCTGTAACATGTTTCCTTTCCTTCCATTGTAGACACTCTCATAAACTCAGCATGGCAGAGGGGTCCCTCGCACAGTTAAGTTCTAGTAACTCAGCTGTGTCTAGTAAAGAATTTCCAGTGACTTCTGGGTTTTTTTGTTTTAGTCCTAAAAGCTTGCTTCAAATTCTCCCTTTATTTAATACAAGAGACTTCACAATTTGCTCTGCCTTCTTAAATTTTTTCAAACAAAACATAAATTCTTTGTGTAGAGAAAGTATAGGGATGCTGATGAAAAGATTCTTTTATATATATGTGTATTATTTTGTACATATATATATCTGATATGTATAGCAGATAAGCAATGAATTTAAGTGTCTGAAGGCACCAAAGGGTCTGCAATGAGAATCATCTTCTCACTCACTCCTGGCCTCTTACCCAGAGACCCTTTCTGTAGAAACTGCCACCTTTATGAGTTTTTGGTATACCTCGCCATACATACTTTGTAACTGATTGTGTAAATGTCCCCTACAATACACTAATACAGAATGCACTGTTTTGAACTGAGCCTTTTACAAACCATCTGTGGTATATCTTGGAGATTGTTCTCTATCAGTACATTTAGAGAGCTGCTTAACTCATTTTAGGGGTGCATACTATAAGTGTTCCATTATGGGAGAGGATGTTTAACATTACATTCCATATGAAATGGAATTAATATAAATTCATATTTATTGGTGATTTAATCTTAGCATTATTTATCATACTTAATAATAGTATATGAATATTTAACCAGCCCTCCACTGATATTTAGATTGCTATCTTAAATTATTTCAAACTTTGTAAAAAATATGTTGTTTGCTCATGCATATCTGTAGATGGAGAAAGATGGCTATGTTGAAGTATATATACATTTGTACTTTTTATTGTGTGTACTTAAGATGTACAACATGATATTGTGATATATATAGTGAAATCATAACTACGATTGAGAAAATTAAGATGTCTATCAACTCACATAGTTTCCTCTGTGTGTGTGTGTGTGTGTGTGTGACTCTCAGCAAATGTCCAGTACACAATACAGTATTATTAATTGTAATCCTCAAGCTGCCTGGTCCATATCCAGACTCACTCATCCTATGTGACTATGTAACTCTGTACCCTTTAACTTGCACCTCTCCATTTCTCCTTGGTCCTTTAAATTGTAATTTTGATGGATGTTACTAAAATAAGTGTCTTCATATACATGTCCCTCACTTCTCACGTCATTAGTACTATGATGTGTTAAATTTTTAATATTCACAAATCTAATAGGTGAGAAACACTGAGGCCTGTGATTTGAAGTGCCGCCCTTATTGTGTACAAGATTTCCATCTTTGACTGTTTCCCACCTTTGTAATTTGTTCCACTGCTTTTCCCATCTTTCCATTATACCACCTCATGATGTGTTTTTACTGTATAGCAGAGCGAGTTCTCCTGTAGTTCCACCTTTTGGAGAGGACTTTTCTTTCCTTGGCAACTTAGAGTTAACTGGTCTAATAATTCCAGCAATTAAAATAAATCCAAGAAGAGTTTCTTAAAGTTTAGGAATGCATTAAATTATAAAAGTATAACTTGGAATTGCTGCCTTTTTGATGTTGAGTCTTTTGGGGGGGATATCTTTAATTGGTTTAACTTTTGTGTTGTATTTAAAATTTTTTTCGTATAAACTTTGTCTATTTCTTAAGATTTTCTAGGTGTTTCACCCTTTTGCTCTTTTTCTTTTCTTTTTTTTTTTTTGGTGCTGGGGATTGAACTTGGGTCCTTATGTGTGCTGAATAAGCACTCTAACCACTGAGCTAAATCCCCAGCCCTCTTTTTCTTTTTAATAAGTAAGACCTCTTCTGTTCCAGTTTGAGTATGTAAAGGATATTGTTTTAGCATATTAATTTTCTCCTGTGTATCTTTATTAAATTCCTATATCATTTGCAATAGATTTTCTATTGATACTCTTAGATTTTACAGGAAAACAGTCATATATGTTATCTGTAAATAATAACTCTGTCTTCTATTTCAGTTTTGGTTTTTCTTTCCTTTCCTTCACGCATCTTGTGTCTTTAGCTAGTACCTCAAGAACACTGATAGATTTTAGTAGCAATCGTAGTAGTGATGTCTTCACCTTGTGGTACCATTTCTAGTCTTTCATGATTTAACACTAAATAACAGCATTATTCCTTGCTCTTATATGTTTATGAATGTATGTGTGTGTATATATATGGAGAGAGAAACAGACAGAGAGGAGACAAAGAGACAGAGAGACAGAATATCCAACTGTGTTCCTCTGTGTTCTTGTTGTTAAGCAATTACATTAATAATGAATGTAACTATTCTAAAACTGGTATATTGAATGAATATACCACTCAGTAAAATAATTGGCAATCACTGAATTGTCAGTTTTAAATGGTCAGTTTTTTTTTTTAATTTTATTTTAAACCAAGAACATGTATTGGTACATTCTACATACAATGGTCACATTCATTACATTAATTCTGTACCTATACATGATGTATCTTGGTTCTCCCCCCTCTCCCCCGCTCCCCTCTGCACCCTCCCTCCTTATTTACAGCAGGTTCATTTATCATTTTCCATATTTTCCCTTTCCCCTCTTTTTCCCCTGTTG